>CM059284.1:5889969-5944969 GCA_030347295.1 Setipinna tenuifilis | reverse complement strand
ACGCTAGTCAAAAGGGCCAAGTTATAGCCACTGGACGGCTTTTGGAAACAAGTCCAGTTGCTACCTAATTTGGCTTTTTTGACTGTTGATTTGGTCTGGTCCAGTTGCTCCAACTTGGCCCTTTTGACTCTTGATTTGGTGTGCTTGTAACCCCCTGGCTTTAAGAGCTAATAATGGTATTGACAGAGGGGTGGTTGATGAGCCATGACTGCTAACAGTTTGTTTGTTTGGGGAGGTTGAATGCAGAATTTGGCTTAAAAACAGGGCTAGGTTTGTGGTGATGGATTATGCTGCCCTACAAAGGCAAAGTGCAGTAACTACCTGAACACTGAACCTGAGAAAAATGCCTTTAAAATTGTCACAATGTTCAGTCAAACATGTTGTAGGTATAATAGTGCAGATTCTTGTATGTACTTTCTTAATAGAAAGAAGCAAGAGATTGTCAGAAGACAGAGGTGTTATAGCCAATTTCCAGTCTAAACTCAGTTTTGTCAAAATTTGTAGTTACTGCCTTTTGGCTTTGTAGCAGTGGGCAGTATAGTCATGGCAGGTTATTAGCATAGTTTGTGGAAAGCCCAGGTAGCCTGCAGGTCTCACTGAGTCATGCAGTCATGATGAGCCTGTAGGGGGCGCCGAGTCATATGGCCTGGCTAGCTTCCTGCCCGCCAGTTAAACTTTAAAGTGTTGTGATTTGCAAGCTGCTAAGTTGTAATGTATGCTGTAGCGTGCAAGTGAACCATACCACCTGCACAGCTGATGTTGTTACCTGCTGGTATGCCACTCATTGCTGGAGAAAATAACCCTACTGTAGAACAGGAGTGGTGGTAGTACTTTACCTCCAGATCTTGCAGTGCTGCTCAAGAGCTGGTGTAGATGCCAACTAGGACTAGCGTGGTTGTGTGGTCCACTTAAAATGTACCCTTCCATCTGTTTGTTGGAGTCTTGCCTTATCTCTGCCTTATTGTAATTGTTATATACCGCAGTGACAGTGATTTAATATGTGCCTGCTCTGGCACAGATGAGTTATTTATTTATTTATTTATTTATTTATTTTATCTTCTGGTGCTGTTGCGACGCAAGTTAGCCTATAGGACTTTTTGAGTGTGCTGCGGTAGCATTCTCCAGGGGTGGGGCTAAGGCGGGGTAGGTCAGGGTGATTCAGGGGGGCCCAGAATATTATTTTATTTTTATTTTTTTTTCTGGTGCTGTAGTGATGTAAGCTAGCCTATAGCACTTTTTGACTGTTCTGGAGTAGCATTCTCCAGGGCTGGGGCTAAGGCGGGGTAGGTCAGGACAATTCAGGGGGGTCCCAGAATTTCACAAAATTCGCTATCAGGGGGCCCAGAAATTTTTATCGGTGCCCCGGCAGTGTCAGTCTCTGTAATGGAGACGCTCTGCTGTTCGAGGCTCCTTCAGCCTTCCTGCTCTGGGTCACGGCCTCCCCATCTGCCACAGCCACTTCCTCTGCTCTAATGTCATTACTGCATCAGGCTGCTGCCGTGCCTCCGCCTCTCTCCTCCGTTAACATGTGATGCTGTGCTGCCTCTTTCCCTCTCCCTCTCCCCACCATCTTTTCTCTCTTTTCTTGCTCTCCATCTTTCTCTCTCTCTCTCTCTCTACCACTCCACTCCTCTCTCCCTCTCTCTGTCCCTCTCTCTGTCCCTCTCTCTGTCTGTCTCTCTCTCTCACTCTCTACTCTTTATCTTCAATATTCTGCCATCTTGTTGATGTCATTGTTCTGTCACTTCCTCCTCTGCCCCCTGCAGGAAGTGGCAGTCCAGTATGTGGCAGTCACACACTTCACCCCGCACCCCTACACACACCACACAAAGCACCCCACCCCACAGAAAGTACTCCGCACCCCACCCCTACACAGACCTCACACTGCACACTTCACCCCGGACCAGCCCCCACTTCAGCCCACGCAAAGCACCCCGCACCCCACCCCGCACAGAGCGCACCGCACCCCGGGCTGCGTCCTCCAATCCACCCCACACTGCACACACTCCAGCCCCACCCCCTCCACAAACAAGTCACACTTCCTCTTAAAGGGCATGCAGCTCTATTCAACATGCAGCTCTGTTGCTCAAACCTGTATGACTGAAAATAAATGAAAGTGGTTAAAATGGTGTTTGTGCAAGCAGCCATATACCAGTTTGTTTACAGCCCTGACTTCCGGTGGTCGAAACAAGTCAATCCGGCAAGCTCATGGAGACCTACTATATATGGGTTGGACCAACATCTGTTCCATCTTCGGTACTGGCTAGTCTCAGGGAGCTCAAGGAACAGAGCTGCATGTTGAACATGACTGAAAATACCCTCTAAGTACCCTCTGGTTTTGTTTGTATGTGTGTGCGCGCAAGTGTTTTTGTACATGTTAAAAATAGAATAGTGTGTGTGTATATACCAAGTTTGCAAGTTGAGCAGCATTTTAATACCAATTGTCTTTCCTGACCCAAACTGTCAGCGTGTGTCTTGCGACAACACCACAACATGCACTTGTAAGCAAAGTACAGCAAACTAATTAAACTATTATTAGTACACAGCACCTGAGGCTATGGGAATGAAGAGCAGGCTCAGAAGAGCTGTGCCCAGGAACCAAGTTTATCTCCGCTCTGCTCCGCTCCGCTCCTCTCTGCTCCGCTGCTGTCAGCAACAACACCCACCACACTAGCGTCTGGTCTGGTCTCGTACATTACGTTAGCTCTCGTGTGAATTATGGACGCAACATTATTTTTATTTTTTTAATTTTTTTAAAGTATATTTTTGGCTTTTTTCTGGCTTTATTTAGACAGGACAGTGAAGGTTGTGATGGGAAGTAAGTGGGGGGGGGGGGGGGGGGGGGGGGGGGGGGGGGGGAGATGGGGAAGGGTTGGGAAACGACCGCAGGCCAGATTTGAACCTCGAATGGATGCAACGTTGATTGTATAACAGGAAAGGTAGTGTAAATATTTGAGGGGAGGAGTTGCATAGGTTATAGTATGTTCAGAAGTAAGGTTGGTAAATCGGGCATCGGGTAAATTATGGGCTAAATAGACTTGACTTGACTAGCGTCTGGTCTCGTACATTAGCTCTCCTGTGAATTATAGACGCAACATTGATTGTGTAACAAGAAGGTAGTGTAAATATTTGAGGGGAAGAGTTGCGCAGGATATAGGCTATATTTAGAAGTAAGGTTGGTGAATCGGGCATCGGGTGAATCACAGGCTAAATATAGATTTGAGGTTATAAAAAAGGATATGAATTGTGTGATGGCGTAACCTTTAATTAAAATCTTTTATTCGCTCCACTTATTGCACAGCTAAGAAGTAAAGATCATCTTTTTTTACATGGTGGGAATTCTTTGGGGTTTTTTTTTAAGGTTTTTCTCCTAACGTGCAACATTTTATTTTTCTAAAGCTGTATTTTAAACAAACCCCACAGTCCTCCAAAGCACACATTTTTCACTACTGTACCTGACCATCCGTCTTTGTTAAAAAGCAAACAGTGCCTGTTCTTGCCTATTCAAGGCGAATGCTGCTTTTTCTTCCACTTTCCAACTGAGCCCTGCCGTCTGGGGACTAGACTGGAGGAACTGCAGCAAAGTTACATTCACGGCGCCAACTCTACTTTGAAGACCTTGCTCTGAACAACAGCCATTGTTGGTGCACAAAATCCATTTTAGTTTTCCTCCGAACAAGATTGCCACACACTTGCAGAATTGCTGCACACCATGCGCACAGGCCCATGCCGGTACACACACACACACACACACACACACACACACACACACAGAAAGACAAGGCAAGCCTGGGTGTGCTTTAAATAAGCCCACCCACACTGTTAAAGTGTGTGTGTGTGTGTGTGTGTGTTTACAGCCCCTAAAGAGGTTTGTTTGTTGCAGCTCTTTGGAAGTGAAGGCAGCAGTGTTGTCCCCTTCACATTACAGTGGTCAGGTGACATGAATGAATGTTCATAGTGAAATCGCTACAGATGCCCGTAACGCTCATGATGAGAAACATTCAGTCTTGCGCGTCAGTGTGAATGGAGTCTATATTCAGCAAAGCTTTTCATCCAGCCCTCCCTCCATAGAGAAGCCGCACATTGTTGCAAGTGTGGGCCTCAAGGTTTGTCATTTATCTAGTCACAGTTTTCCACGGCACACTTCATTTTGTTCTCCTGCCTCCTTGCTGTCTCCCTCCATCACGATCTCGGTCTCCATCTTTGCGTTTGCGCTCTCAATATCCAGGTTGTCTAGGGATGCGCGTGTACACAGTTCAGAGTAATCTAGTCTATTTCCGTCTCTGCAAGCTTGCCAGAGCCGGCAGTTTACCTGCAGAGGCGACAAAATGTGTTTTTTTTTTTTTTTTTCTCTCTCTCTCTCTTTCCCTCTCCCTCTCACAGTTTATGTAAGTCATTTATTTATTCAGGGAATGTTTATGCAAAGTGATGTTTCTTGTTGAGATACAACCAAAGCATCAGTAGTGAAAAAAAAAAAAAACATAGAATAAAATAACTGCCTCGGTCCTCGATTTTCCCATATTTCCCTTTTCTGTGTCCCAGTATGTACAGGTATCATTTGCAAAATAGGCTGCCTTCATTTAACACTGAATCCTATGTGGTCAGAGTAAATTTTGAGTGCCATTTCATGTGTGTTTATGTGGCCGCTAAGGCCTCTGGGCTGGGCTTTCTGCAGCGTTTCCGCATCGGGAATGTCGGGAGTGGAGCGCAGTGCAGTGGCCGGAAGGCAAAGCATGAGGAGTAGCTGTTTCAGAAGGTCGCCAAGCATGTAGCAGGGGTCAATGTCAGTGAGAGGTTGCAGAGTGTGTGTGTGTGTGTGTGTGTATTGCCAGATGGCTAATGTGATCTGTGTGTGTGTGTGATGTGGCAGCTTGTGATGTCGTCCTCGGGGGTTTAATTAATGTGCGTCATATGTGAGGGCATCGCCCGATGCCTCGCGTCTAATTTCTCATGCAAAGAAAGGGGAAACACACACACACACCTTGTGCCCTGCACTTGCTGTAAGTGATAAACTGTGTATGCGTGTGTCTATGCATGGGTTAATTATATATAGCCTGTATGTGCAATAGGCCTAGTCATTATAGCAACAGATGCATTGGTGGTTTGATGTCGTATTAGAACGTTAGGTAATTAATTTACCTTAATGGGTAAATATCTGTATCCAGTCTTTTTTTTTTCTCTCTCTCTAATGTAAACCATGTAGTTATGGATCATGTTGGTTGTTGTGGTCCTAATCCTAATTTTAATTTACCTAAATTACCTCATTTACGTCATTTTAAGTGATTTGAAATAATTAGCCCTCTTTTCAGTCTTCAAAATAGTGTTTTTTTTGGCTGTTTAGGAAAAGTGTAAAAAGTGCCCTGTCTTACCAAGCATCTCTGTGCATACAATAACATATCCTTGTATGCTTGTACATCACCATTCATCCAGGAAGAAGGAAAAGGAGACTGTGTGCGCCATAAAATCATGTTTCCAAAATCGTTTTAGTGATCCATCAACTAGTAAGAGGGTGAATGGCACTGCTGAATTCTCTTTGCCCGTCCTCTATGGGCTATAACCTCACTAAGTAAGTTGGGAGGAGCGGACCGTCCCTCTGTAGTTCTGAGAGATGATTCCAAACTGTAGCACGACTGAAGATGGGGAAAAAAAACTTAGTGTTGATTTAAATAAAATGGATGGAGATGATCAAACGTCTCCAGGCGTATATGAGTAGAGATACTTTATTTTTACACTTTGAGCTGCATCTTGTATGCATGAATTGTGCTATACAGGTGAAGATTATTATTATTATTATTATTATTATTATTATTATTTATCCCAAAGGAAATTAAAGTAACATAAAGATGGCATAAACTATTCTCGTATGCTTGTACTGTACGTGACCCTCCATCCAGGGAGAAGGGAAAAGGGACACTGTGCTATCCCATAATTCTTAGTGCAGCAACGTGGCACCATTCGTTAAATGAAATGGATGCAGATGAACAAACAGGATGTAGATAAGTAGAGACTTTATCCCAAAGAAAATGAAGGTAACATAAAGATGGCATAATATGTCTTTGTATGCTTGTATGTGACCCTCCATCCAGGGAGAAGGGAAAAGGGACACTGGGCTATCCCATAGTTCTTAGCGCAGCAATGTGGCACCATTCGTTTAAATAGAGGATATTTTATGCCATCTCTGTTACCTTAATTTCCTTTGGGATAAATAAAGTATCCCTACCCATCTACGTCCTGTTTGTTCATCTCCATAATGTTATTTAACGCAACACCAAGTCATTATCATTTTCACTTTAGTCGCCCTACAGATTGGAATTATGTCTCAGAAATATGCTTGTACTGTACTTGACCCTCCATCCAGAGAAGGGACGAGGGACACTGTTCCATATCCCATAATTCTTAGCTGCAGCAGCGTGGCACCATTCGTTAAAATAATGAAATGGTTGCAGATGAACAAACAGAACAGGAACAGGGCGCAGATGACATGGGCATTTAATGGGAGCAGTAGTGCAGTAGCCCTGCTTTTACGGTCTTATGATGCATCCCCACCACACACACACACACACACACACACACACACACACACACACACACACACACCTTATGCCCTGTAGCCTATATAAATGCAGGGCAGGCAGGTGGTTTGATGCTAAGAGTGCTCCATAAAAAAAGCCCTTAGCCATCCTCTAACAATGATGCACCATCTTTTGTTTTTGGGGTTGCGGGGGGTTGGGGTTGGGGGTGGCCTCAAAGTTTTAACGTGTATTATCCACAGCGCTGGGGGAGGTCAAGAGGGGTCACCCACTCCACTCAGCCTCAGCACCCACACTTCAGATCTCCGTCGTCCTGTCTGAGCTCGGTAGAAATGGCTGCCCTTTACTGAAGTGCTGCTTAAAAGGAAACGTATAAATGGGGCATGCTTTCAGAATGGCGGTGGAAATGGGAGCGTAACCCAAGCCCAAGTACTCTCTCTTTTTTCTGCTCTATGGATCTAGCTGCAGCCTTTTCAGAAAGGTCTTAAAGTATTTTATTTATTTATTTTTTCTGAGGCCGAAACGAGGGCGTGAGTGGTTGGCCTGAGATGGCTGGACGGTGGGATGTCTTGAGTGTGCTATTTGGCCACCTGTGGCCTGGATCTGACATTGTGTATTTATTTTTTGAGGCTCTTCCTGGGAAAAGGTTTGGCCTCAACCTACGAATTTCTGCTGCGTCACGCTATCGCTTGACATCACATAGCATGGCTTCCCTATTAGAAAATTCAGTGGAAGAAGGTTGGATTTCTCTTTTCAGTCACCAGTTCCAACGTGAGGAGAAAAATGCAGACTATTGCTAACTTTGCAGGTCTAAAAAGATCCAGCAACGTCAGTGAAAGGGGTTGTGTTAAAACTACAACTCGTTGTGTTCAAAAAAACAGTCTTAATGAAGGTTCCATACTTCAACCCTAAAAGAACGTAAAAGAATTAATCTTGTGTATCACGACATCACTGGAGTTGGCATAAAGACTTCCTGTCTTCATTATGACATCACTGGAGCTGGCAGCTCTGCAGAGGCCTAGTGTCTTGGCTGTGCAGTAGAGATTAGTGGTTCCCTCCCCTGATTGGCTCTGCGGAGGCCCAGTGCTCAGGCCATGCGGTAGAGAGACTAGTGATCCCCTTCCCTGATTGGCTCTGTGGATGCCCAGTGCCGAGGCGATGCGCTAGAGTAGTGGTCCCCTACCCTGATTGGCTCTGCAGAGGCCCAGTGCTCAGGCCATGCGGTAGGGAGACTAGTGAGCCCCTCCCCTGATTGGCTCTGTGGATGCCCAGTGTTCAGGCCATGTGGTAGAGAGACTAGTGGGCCCCTCCCATGATTGGCTCTGCAGAGGCCATGCGCTAGAGAGACTAGTGGTCCCCTGCCCTGATTGGCCGCTTTAGTCTCCTGGCTCCTCTACTTCCTCCTCGGGCAGCCTCTGTTCCCCTGCCAACTCCCTCATGCCTCCCCAGTGTTTATATAATAAAACATTAGTGTGTGTGTGTGTGTGTGTGTGTGTGTGTGTGTGTGTGTGCGCGCGCGCTACTTGCACACATGCTTCCTCAGGCCTTAGTTTGTTTCTGTGTATGTGGAAGTGTTGACGTGTGTGTGTGTGTGTGTGGGCGTGCGTGCTCGTATGCACACTTGCTTCCTCAGGCTTTAGTTTGTTTCTGTGTGCATGAAAGTGTTGGCAACATGCGCTATAGTGTGTGTGCGGTTACATGGTCACATGCTTCCTCACGCCTTAGGATTGTTTCTGTGTGTGTGTGAAAGTGTTGCCAATGTACGAAACGTCAGTGTGTGTGTGTGTGTTCAGTAGGCTGCGAGTAGGCCTGTATTTTCCTGATGTGAGCACACACAGTTAAAGGTCAGGGTGAGCTGGGCTGGCTGGCAGAGCCAGGAAACCCCCTTATGCCCATATCCCCCCTGTGGAGGCAGCAGCCCTGTCTGGTCTAGTCTCCCCTAGATTGGCTCATCTCATCTACAGTCAGGGCAGCAGCCCCCTGCCTTACAAAGTGGAATGGTTTGTGGGTCAGGTAGGATCAAGGGTAGTGTGTGTCTGTGTGTGAGACAGGCAAGACTTCATTCTTTGGGTGTGTGTGTGTGTGTGTGTGTGTGGGTGTCTGTGTGAGGGAGGATTGGAAATTCTTGTGTGTGTGTGTGAGAGAGAGACGGGGAAGACTTAATTCCTGGTGGTGGATGTATGTGTGTGTGAGGGAGGATTGGAAATTCTAGTGTACGTGTGTGTAACAGGGAAGACTTAATTCTTGGCGGTGTATTTGAAGGAGGAGTGGTAATTCTAGTGTGTGTGTGTGTGTGTGTGTGTGAGGGGGGATGGGGAAGAATGAATGTAAATGTACAGCACACAAAAAGCTCTATAGTCGTTTAAAGCTGCCGTTTTCATTATTAGACGTAGACAAGTCTCTTGGTCTCAACATGGACGCATTTAATGCAGTGTAAATTGTGTAAATTATAGTGTAAATTATAGCTTAATAGTTAGTTGGACCATTTGATGTTGTTTATTAAACATTTATAACAGTATGCTGCTCACCCCATGACTTCATTGCCTTATAGCCATGTTCATCATCATTATTAAGCCTAGACTGAGGCAACCCCACACATCTCATACAGTAGCTCATTCTTTCCAATGTGGCCTAGTGGTTTTCAACACGCTTTGCACCACAGTGAAAATATATTGGGGTGAAATCCAGCATCAGTCAGGTTTCTTAGGTTAAATATTTAAACTAGCCTACTCAACCCAAGACACTCTTTCCCTGCAATGTCCCGGGGCTAAAGTCCTGCATATCATCTTTCCTCACCTGTCCTTGCTTCAGGCACACCTTGATTGGGTGATCAGCACAATGATAATGCTCTTGATGGGCCAGCTCAGCAGTATTTGCCCTAATCAGGGACACCTGACTGAGACCAGCTCGGTCAAAACGTTGTGCAGAATCAGTGTGTGGAGATTCCGGTTCTTAGTTCATTGCCACATACTGCATGTTTGATCTGGCACCTGACAACTAATTGTTGAATCTGCACGCACGATGCCTCTCAATAGTCTCTTCACACTTAGTAACTCACACAGGAAAAAAATATCATTGATTTTTAGTATGTGTAGTATGTGTATTTTAGTATGTGTTTAGTATGCTAGACGTGTCCTTGGGGTGGTTGACTATGTTTCATTGGCGTTAGTGTACCTCGTTGCATGTCCACTGTCTTCAGTGTACTTGTAGCTGTTGCTGCCACATATAGGCTTTATTACCTGTAAAAACCAAGATATGGCTGGCATAGTGTTGCACGGTGTAGTGTTGGACTAACGCAGTAGCACAAATCCCAGTCTATGCCGGACGTGAAAGAAGGTTTGTCCAGGTTCTCTTACTAACATGCAGTCTATGGTGAAATGCCAGGCAAGCAGACTCGAGGTAGGTAGAGTTAAGGTAGGCAGGCGGGATGCTGATGTCCTTACCTGTCTTCACCAGTCTCTAAAACAGCACTGGCCCAGTTTCACCACACAGGAATTAAAAAAAAAAAAAAGGCTTCCTGATGACTGCGTGCTTCCTGGAAGCCCCCCCCCCCCCCCCCCCCCCCCCACACACACACACGATTATCACAAACTCTCGCCGTGTCGAAAATGTTTGTTCACTACACAGGCTGTGAGCTGCATTGTTTTGTTTTGTTTTTTCATACATAAATGCAGTTCAATGTGCTTTACACAAATTTTAAAATAAAATACAATTAAACATTGGAAGGAAGGAAGAGAAAATAGGTACAAGAAATAAAAATGTCCACAATCGTGTAAAATATGGTAAATATGCAGCATCTTCCGTAGAGGGCCCAGAGGCTGGCTGGCGGGTTTAGGCCCTCTCGCCCCTTATCCTGCGAGTCAGCTGGATAAATCCTTGGGCATGATGGTGACCCTCTTGGCGTGGATGGCACACAGGTTGGTGTCCTCGAACAGACCCACCAGGTATGCCTCGCTAGCCTCCTGAAAGGCGCCAATGGCAGCGCTCTGGAAACGCAGATCGGTCTTGAAGTCCTGAGCAATCTCACGCACCAGGCACTGGAAGAGCAGCTTGCGAATCAGCTCAGTGGACTTCTGGTAGCGTCGGATTTCTCTCAGAGCTACGGTACCGGCCCTGTAGCGATGGGATTTCTTGACTCCACCGGTGGAAGGCGCGCTCTTCCTGGCTGCCTTGGTAGCTAGCTGCTTCCTTGGCGCTTTTCCTCCAGTAGACTTACGGGCGGTCTGCTTGGCACGGGCCATCTCCCAGTTCTGCTTAAAAACCAGAGTGATCCGAAGACTCAAAGTTGTCAGGTCCCAACGAGCTACACCAACGTCGAACAGCCAGTGCACTATGATACAGTGAACAAGTGAACATTTCATATTAGGCTTCTGTCTAATGTCCTTCAAATGACGTCTGTGCCCATGTCCGCCTGTGTGTGTGTATGTATGCGCGCATGTGTGTGTTGCTTGGTGGTGTTTTTGGCCCATTGACAGCTGGTGAGGCTGGTGCTGTGGCCCAGTAAGCTCTTGTGCTGTTGGCATGCAGTGGTGAGCCGCTCTGGTGTGGATGTGGTGAGCCGCTCTGGCGTGCAGTGGTGAGCCGCTCTGGCGTGCAGTGGTGAGCCGCTCTGGCGTGCAGTGGTGAGCCGCTCTGGCGTGCAGTGGTGAGCCGCTCTGGCGTGCAGTGGTGAGCCGCTCTGGCGTGCAGTGGTGAGCCGCTCTGGCGTGCAGTGGTGAGCCGCTCTGGCGTCCAGTGGTGAGCCGCTCTGGCGTGGATGTGGTGAGCCGCTCTGGCGTGGATGTGGTGAGCCGCTCTGGTGTGGATGTGGTGAGCCGCTCTGGTGTGGATGTTTGCCTCTCACGCACAAGCAGTGTTTACTACAGCCTAGTCACAGACCTTAATGCAGCTGGGCGAATGTGTGTGTGTGTGTGTGTGTGTGTGTGTGTGTGTGTGTGTGGGTGAATGCATTGTGTGTGCGTGTTTGCTAAGTATTTTGGATTGTTGAAGATCTGATGAATGTTGGATCTGAAAGTAATGTGTTTTGAGTGTTGCTATATTTGACCAGTTAGTTACCAACTGTTGTGATAATTAATTCAATTTAGCAATTAGCACTAATTCTCGTAACTGAAGGTACGCGTCAGTGTTGACTTCTAGTGATGGTGTTGTCAAAGCATGTTTGCTGGTAGCCTTTGTAGACCTTATTCAGTTGAGTCAACTCAATTAATTTCTGTCAAAATAAGTGTGTAAATCCATGGTCAAGCTTTGTTTTTTTTTATCAAACACACTGCTTCATATTTTTCCAAATGTTGACTACCACTTTGGCACACATTAAAATTACATAGGTATTAAAATATGCTTACAGATTAGGACTCTGCTTCTGGTCCTGAGTGTTTACATCGTTTTACATATCCATGCAGTTGCAGTTAAGATTCAGTCTTAACCTAAGGCTGCGGGCCAATGTGTCTGTCATGCATTATTTGCAGCCTGTCAGAGTTAGGTGCGTTTTGAAAGGCGTGCTTAGTTTGACTGACCTCTACGGTACTTTACTGTAGGTGTATACATGCTGCCATGAACAGAACCATAATTGTATGGCTATGAATGGTAAGGAAGTTGCATATACATACCTGTGAATAGTATTGAAGGTTCTCATTTACTGCTTTTAATATTTATCACAGTTACATTATGTCGCTATATTGCAGTTGCATAGGCAGGGCCTTGAGTGGTATCAGTGCACATTAACGGATGAGTCACAGACATTTCCTTGTAAAGGCTTCCTGTAGTTTGTATATAACTGCATGGAGGGTATATCACTGAAGTTTTTTGCCAGAAAATGGTCTCATAGTCATGCTTATGGCTTCCTGTAGGATGATTCTGATAGGGATGTATGCTGCTCAACAAAGGCAAAGTGCAGTAACTATCGGGATATGAAAAATGCCTTTAATGTTATCATACAGTCCAGTGAAACATTTTTATGTACTGTACAATAGTGGTGTAGGCTTTTATCTGCTTTTTTAAATGGCAAGAAGCAAGCGGTTTGGTCACAATGCAAAGGAGGTGTTGTGAAGTCAATTTCCAGTCTAAACTCAGTTTTGCCAAATGTGTAGGTGCTGCCTTTAGGCTTTGTAGGGCAGTGCAGGCAACTGGTCCATAATGCTTACACTGGAGAATGCTGAAGGTTTAGGCCTACCGGTGCCGGCTGTTGGCTCCACACCTGTCTGAGTCACCTGTTCCACAGGTCTGAACCACCTGTACTGCTTGGAGCTTGGTGCTGGGCTGGGCTGGGTTAGGGTGGGGTGCAGTGGAATGACTGTCGAGCTCTGAGTCTTGAGCATCAATATAATCGCTGTGTAAAAGTGATTGTCTACTAAGGAATGCAGCACATCCATCACAATGCTCTCTCTTTTTACCGGTCACCGTCTTTAAGAGCGCAAAAGCATGCTGGTCATCTCCAGTACTGGTCATTCTCCTTGGGCATGGCAATGCCCCCCATCATATGGAATATTTGTAATGTCTCGACTGTGAAGTGTGTACTGTAGATGTTTTGCAACCAACATTTGTGCTCTGCTGTGGAAAAAAAAGATCTTCTGCTTGCCAGTAGAGGGATGCAAATGAAAATGTCTTGTCCCCCTACCTCTGTTATGTAATCTGCATGGGAGTCCTGATTGACAACACTGTAGGAGGGGGGGGTGGGGGGAGAGGGACGGTGGGGAGGGTTTGGGGGGGGGGGGGGGGGGGGGGCACTCTAGAAAAGCGAAAGGAAGAATGTGATGACTGTTGCCTTTTTCTGTCTCTTGTCAATCTAACATCCAGTCCTCTTTTTTGTGTGTGTGTCCTCCACATTGCAGACGTCAACTCCAAACTAACATGGCAGTCAGGCTGTGCGATGTGACCTCTCTTCTTAGAAGTGGTTCGTGGGCAGCAGAGCCGTGGACTGGGGTGGGTGGGAACTTTTCACTCTTAAAATGCTTTAAAAAAAGAAAAAGAAAAAAAAAAGAAAAGAAAAAAGTGTGTGTCAGACATGAGTCAGGACTGAGGCCATACCAATTCCTCCATCTTGTCTTGTGGAGGCTTGCTGATGTCGTTGCAAGGCCACAGTTTCTGCTGGTTGTGCTTTATAAGGAGAAAGAAATAAAAGAAACGGAAAGAAAGAAATTGTTTTTTTTTTTTTTTTTTTGTGCACATCATAGCCAAACTCACTGACGCACAAACGACTGAGTGTTTTTTTTTTAGTTGGTTTACATTGCTGCGCATTTTAGTAGCACCTTTTAATTGCTGCAAGTATTTTATTTATTTTTATAATGAGAAATGTCAGGGACTTATTTTTTATTTGAAAGAACAATATTATACAGAAAATTAATAACAGGGAAAAAAAGGGCAGAACCAGCAGGCACTGTGGGCTTCAAGGACCCTGCGATCCTTTCTGAGCTTCACCTGCTCGCTGAAGTGAAGGGCGATGGCCCGTTTCTCGACCACCTCGCAACCACTTTTGCGTTCAGACTCGAACTCGAATTTGGGTACGACTCTTTGGTGTGGTGCGCTGAAGGCAGTGGCATTGGTATGGTCTTATGAATGCTCCGTAAGTCTGTCTGTCTGTATGTCTGTCTGTAGAGTGTGAGGATATGCATGTAGACCTCCAGAGTAACACATGTGAACTGTATGACTTGTGCAGTTCAACAGCCTCGCATGTACAATGTTATAAATGTATGCTCTGTCCTACCCATCCAAATGCTTCTTACAGTTTGGTTTCCCATGCAAAGCGTTTTAAGGGCATACATGTCAGACAATGTAAAATATTGGGCCAGCTCTGAAATGTAACCAACTTAATGTTTTGATTCAGCTTTTGAATATTTATTTTTAATGTGCAGCAAAATTGATTTATGAATATCTGCTTTAGTCATGCATCTCTCGCCTCCAAAAATCAATAAAAGGCTAATAAGATTTTGGGTTAGCATAGGTATTTTCTCTGGTTGTTGAGCCAGTCAACTAGTATTTAAATGTTGGAGCATTTTGGTCTACCTCTGAAGAGTCGCTACAAGCTTCCTTGTTGGTTTGCTGGTGATGCTCTTATCTAAATGGATCTGGCCTGTAAAATCAATTTGCAAGCAGACTTTGCAAGCAAAATTACTAATTGCAAGCAGACTCTATAATTGCAGTGGTAAATCTAGTTACCCTCTGGCCAAAAACTAAGTTTTAGCAGTCGGGATATTGTCAACTGCCCACAATAATGAAGGCAAAGTCCTCTGAGTTAAAACTTAGCATGCAGTACTTAAGCAAGACGACGCACAATCTCTCTAGGTTGAGTTTCATTTCTAAAAGGTTTCGGCCCAGGCCTTTGATTTCTTTGCATCCCCAAAGTCAAACATCAAACATCTTTAGTATTATTATTATTATTTATTTTTTTTTTTTGTTGTAAAATGGTGCTAAATGTAAGAACCAATCCGAACCCTCCGAGCCACGCTGTCAAACTGGTGTAGAACCAGTCGACATCAAACATCTATTATTATTATTATTATTATTATTATTATTATTATTTTTGGTTTGAAAATGGTGCTAAATGTAAGAACCAATCCGGACCCTCAGAGCCACACTGTCCATTAGCCCCCCCAATGCTGATGCACAATCTCTCTAGATTTTGAGTTCCTTTTCTAAAACTGTTCGGCCTAGGCTTTTGATTTCTTTGCATCCCCAAAGTCAACATCAAGCATCTTTGGTTTTTACATTTAAAAAAAATAAATAATAATCTGAACCCTCAGAGCCACACTGTTAAGTGTGTAAAGCATTAGCCCCTCCATGCTGGCGGCAGCTGAGCGGAGCGGAGCCTGGTTGTCTCCATGTGGGTGCTAGTGGGCAGGAACAAAGGGCTGGGATGGGGCTTAATGAGCATGTTGTGATGAGGGCAAATTACAGGTGTCTGCACACCTCCTCCTCCAGGTGAACTGCCCTCCTGCTGCAGCACAGTCACAACGCCACATCACACACACACACACACACACACACACACACACACACACATGCATACACACACACACACACACCTCCACACAATTTGGCTAATTGATCCTTTCTCAGAGTGTCACCTCAAAGCCAGGTGTGCATAAAGGTGAAGCCTGTAGGGTGGCAGCTTACCAGAGGAGTCTTGCGGCAGACATCTTGTGATGGGGAGGGGGAGACGGTAGGAGGAGGGTGTAGGGTGGGCTAAACTAAACGGGGCTTGTTTTGTAAAAAATGGCAGCAATCTCCTGACTGTGGGCCTGTCGTCCTCTCCGTGTCTCCGTTCTCTCCCAAGCAGGTGATTGCCGCAATGGAAGCACAGCTGTCCAACGGGCCGACCTGCAACAACACGACCAACGGGCCCGCGACCATCTCGAACAACTGCTCCTCCCCCGTGGAGTCGGGCAGCATAGAGGACAGTAAAACGAACCTGATCGTCAACTACTTGCCACAGAACATGACCCAGGAGGAGCTCAAGAGCCTCTTCGGCAGCATCGGAGAGATCGAGTCCTGCAAGCTCGTACGAGACAAAATAACAGGTGAGTGGTTACATTACATTACGTTACATTACATTGCATTTGGCAGACGCTTTTATCCAAAGCGACTTACAAAAAAGGTGGACATAAGCAAACAGACATGTAAAGGGACACAGAGTAAGCAGACAACCTTTGGGTTACATACAGGGAGGTGCATGTGTCTGAATAAGTTTCCTGCAGCAGGGACACTACAGACATGCATACTCCACACATGGCTAACCCCTATAACTCCCTGCCCCTCCCTCTAAACATGGCAGCTGCAGAGGGTGTAATAGAGGGTTACTGAGTAACTGGCAACTACGAAATGTTCGAAATGTTGCCACATTTTAGAACTTCTTCCAGACATGGTGTATGCCGTCAAGAAAATGGCAACAGTAAATTAGTGGCACGACGACTTCCTCTATCATACTCGTCAAATTAAAAGCCCTTCAGCCCTTCGAAAAGACGCATTTTTTTTCCCTTCGACCAATAGAATTTTAGTCGGCTAATATTTTTTTTGGTCGACCAACCACTAATCGATTGTTTGCCGTCAGCCCTACTGGCAACTGTGTTAGATGGGTAAACACAGCTCAATTATGTATGCACCTCCTGGTATTCTGTTCAGACTTTTTTAAATGGATATTTTTTAATACAGTTGTTTATGGAGTGAAAAGAGAGAGGGATCAGGGTTTAAAAGGAGTGTTGCATAACGTTCTGCAAGCGGTTGGTTTTTCATGTGCGGTTTTGGTGAGGCGGGCACGTACGGGCCAAGGACTAAGCTGTGTGTTTTTGTGTTCAGTGCTCAGCTGAAGCGTTGAGTCTTGTGAGCTGACGAACGCTTCGGTGTAAGGGGTTTTAAAAAAGATTTTTAAGGTCAGTCCGTGGTTTCTCTGCGGCGTACTTCATTTAGAGTGGAAACCACAAGTTCTACTTTTTTTCTTTTTTCCTCTTTTTTTCTTTCCCCTTCCGAAGTGGGTTAATATGAACCGTTTCAACCCCAAACATTTTCAGGTGGCTTGCTTTTTCCCTCCTCAGGACCAATTTTTGTCCCCTTTTGTCACAGAGCGCCTGGCTGTACTTGTAAAGTTGTTGGCCCCACAGGAGGAGAAGTGGCAGTTCCCTGGTGGGGGCCCCGGCCCCAACACCACCCCCCACACACACACACACACACACACACACACACCCCTGCTGCGACACTAAACCCCAATTAAATCTCCCTCCACAGGACCCAGTTTGTTCTGATTTACTCAAGGTCCCAGCGAGTGCTCGATATGGTCATAACTCGCTGCGGCTTAACGTTAAATTATTTATCTATTTATTTTAGATATTTTTTCTGAGCTTTTTTTTTTCCACTTTGCTTTTTTTTGTCTCCTCTCTCTCCCCGTAGCTCATGCATGCTGCAAGGCTGGCTTTGATCTCCAGTGTCGTGCACTATGTTTAAGTCTTTCTTTTTTTTTTCTTTTCCTTTTTTTTCTTTCCCTCCTCTCGGTGCTTTTAGCCCCAATTAAGGCACAGGACTGGTCTCAAGATCAGAGGCAGCGAGGCGTGAGGGTCAGTGTTGGGGAGATGGCACAGTAAAACGCACTAATTATATGCCTGTTTGCCTGTACCATATTAACCCCCTACACACACACACAAACACACACACACATACACATGGGCACGCACACACACACACATCCGTCCTAAGCTAATGCCATTATGAAGCTTCCCCACAGCAACGAACCAGATTGGCTAAATTATAGGATTAATTTAATTGTTTAATATCATTGGATCCGTTTGTACCCTTAAGCTGGTCAAACATTATTCCCCTTTCCACACACACACACACACACACACACACACACACACACACACACACACACACACACACACACACACACACACACACACTCTCACACACACACACACACACACACACACACACACACACACCCTCCTCCAATCATCGAGCAAAACTGCTAGCTGAAGGCAACTTAGCTGGATTGGAAGTTTTGGCTGGATCTTAGAATGTTAGCGTAGCATTCCATAGGGATGATTGTTCTGTAATGACTTAACATTCCATTTTGACTTGCCTGTTCGTTATGCACTTTTTCAGGTTTCCAGATTGCTGAGTTAACTCTTGTATACCCTTTTGAGCACCATCTCCTGTGCAGCGGTTGTCTTTGAGACACAGATTTAGTCAGCTGTCTTAATCACTGGCAGTGGAGGAAAGCGACAATTATAAGGCAAGTTGTGTACAATAAACAGCCCATTCTGTGATGCTGCTAATTGGGGCTCATTTTCCCATTAGGATTTGACTTTGGCTGTGTCCACCCACGACCTGTATGTTCATGCAAGTCCAGAACCAGCCCTAGGTGTTGTTTCTTCCTCAAGCCAAGACAAGGTGAGGGTTTCTGGAAGGGGTTTTAACATTAGGGACATTTACAGAGAGAATGTTGTCTCTGAGCTTTTTTTTTTTTTTTTTTTTTTTATAACCCATGATTCAATTTCTGGAAAATGGTGACAAGGAAGTGCCTGACTAATTAGCTGAACCCAAGCAGCCAAATCCTGACCCCTTGGTTAAAACCTCTGGAATTTTATTGGTGTCATTTTTAAATATATTAAAATTCTGAAATCTTTAAATTGACATTTATTGTCTTGCACATAGATTTACACTAGACAGGCAGGCAGGTAGGCAGGCAGGTCTATGTTGACTTGCTCTCAGTCTTGACCTGAAGCTAGTTTTACCTTTCTAAAGCTTCCGCCCTCCAGGCGTTTCATCCCTGTTTCGCCTCAGTGGAGCACATTAGAGATGTCAGAAATTTGTCAGGCTGCCAGTCCCAGATTTATGATCAGCTCACCATACTGACTTTGTAGAGATTCACAGCGCAGTTTCTCTTAATCTGAGCAGATGGCTGGATCCTCAAGGCATGCAAATAGTGCCTCTGTTGCTCCTTTGCAATTAGTTCTGAAGTGTGACTCCACAACAACACAGTTCTCAAAACTCACTTGGGCTGTAAGATGGCAACTTTTTATTTTCTGCCCCCTCAAGTGGTGTAGGTTTGTTTTTGTTTTGTTTTTTTGCAGATGTAGTGAATTTAAAATAGACCTGAGGAAGGATGAACAAAAAAAAGGCACTAGGCCATTCTATCCCATCCCATCTCAAGCTCTCGTTTGAAACCCCAGATGTGTTGCTGCACACACTTGCACATGGAGTGAGTTTAGCGAGATATGAGATGTGCTGGATTTGGGATTCAGGATGCGGGGAGTGCTGTGCCTACCTGTCAGAGTCCCCGTCGGCTGGGCTGGCTGGCTGGCTGGGCCTACCTACCTACCTGTCCTGTCAGGTGTGGAGTAGGGTGCCTACCTGTCAGGTGTAGCAGGAGCAGGGTTGGTATGCAGCAAGGTGTGCTGACGCATCTCACTGCTCTGCCTCTTCCCCAAAGCAAAACACGAGGGGGGATCAGAGCCTGCTGTCTCGCCAGGCTGACTGGCTGACTGTCTGACTGGCTGGCTCTTGGTTTGGTGCAGATGGCGGTGTGGGTACCATGTAATCAGAAGGCTGTTCTTTTCTGTTTGTTTGGTTTGTGCCCCCCATATAAACAACTTTTAGAAAGTCTAAATTTAAGCATTGCGTGTAATCAGAAGGCTGTTCTTTTCTGTTTGTTTGGCCCCCCCTCCCCAAAAACAACTTTTAGAAAGTCTAGATTTCAGCATTACATTAAATATGTTAGACTTTATGCTTTTTTATCTTTTGATCAAAAACAAATTTCCTGTCTTGCCGAGTCTTGGATCTCTATTTGATGCCATTAGTGATTTGAATGGCTCTATGAGCGCTGTGCGTGTGTGTGTGTGTGTGTGTGTTTGATGGGTTCGTGTTTTTTCTATATTTGTTATTTAAAAACCCAAAGACTTCATGATTCTAACAGGAAAAAAATAAAAATAAATGAATTAATAAATCCTGGCCTGCTTAAACTGTGAGCAGCGATGGCTTCAGTATTATGCAGCCACACAAAGTGGCCTTCAGTGTGCTTCAAGGACTGTGTGGGTGTGTTTATGTAAAAGAAAGCACTGGAGCTCATTATATACTGTAGTTTAGTCTCAAATAGACTTGTAGGAGAGAGACCGAGAGAGAGAGATTATGTTTGCATTTTCTTATTACCACAAGTTGGATGACATTATAAAGCATCTAATATGCAAGCTGCCCAGTGGCTCGCTGAGAAGATTAAAGGTCTGGAGGTGGCTTGGACACGAGGTGTAGGCGTCCTCAGCTTTGCTGCTCTTGAATAACTTGACTGGATAGCCGGCTGAAGTTCATCAGAATCAGTTTTATTGCATATAGTAAGTATACTTGCATATCTGAGGAATTTGACTCGGGTAGATGTTGGCTCTCTATAAATTTCACATATAAGACATCTAGTAGCATACATTCACTGAGGAACGCTCCACTTTATTGGGGAAATAAAAAAAGTGAAATCATGTTTGAAATTTTTGAATCCGTTCAGCCAATCTTGGCATCAGACAGGATAAGGTAGAATCTATGAATCTGGCAGATTCAAAGATGGGTAAAATGGTTTCGGAAACTGTAAAACTCAACTGTTTCACTTTAAGGGAGCTGGGAAATGAGCCTTTTGGCCAAAATCGTGGAGTGTTTCGCTCAGCTGCTCTCTTCTCTGGTGTGTGTCCAGAATCGTCCTAGTGCACCCCTGCAAATGCCAAAGGGATTTTTTTTTTTTCTGTCTGGACACCCCAGTGCTGACTCCCCTTGCAGAAGCCCACAGCAGTTCCTGTCCCTAGTGCCTGTGTGTGTGTGCATGCCTGGGTGTGTCTGCGTGCTTGTGTCTGTGTGTGTGTGTGTGTGTGTGTGTGTGTGTGTGTGTGTGTGTGTGTGCACGTACCTCAGGGTGTGTGTGTGTGTGTGTGTGTGTGTGTGTGTGTGTATGTGCGCGTACCTGAGGGTGTGTATGTGTGAGTGTGCATGCCTCGTTGTGTGTGTGTGTGTGTGTGTGTGTGTGTGTGTGTGTGTGTCTGGGTGTCTGGTCCTCAGCAGCTTTGTGCAGTACTGACCACTCTTTCGACTGCATGCTTGCAGTCTTGCCAGTAGTCCAGAACACATCTAATGTCTGCATACAAGGAGTCCATTGTTGGCTGCTTTTCCAGTACTTTCCACTGTTTTATTTATTTATTTATATATCTATCTATTTATTTATTTATTTATTTTTGCCATGTCAGCGAGTGGGCTCTCAGACGCTGCAGACTTCCTCTGCCTGTGTGGGTGTGTGTGTGTGTGTGTGTGTGTGTGTGTGTGTGTGTGGGTGGGTGCCAAAGTGGCCGGTGGTGCCTCAGCCCTCCTGCTCCACAGGGGCAGCCTGGGGATAGTAATGGACATGATAATGGGCCTTTCTGTAGCTCATTAGTGTGTGTGTGTGTGTGTGTGTGTGAGAGAGAGAGAGAAAATGCTGCTAAACAGGGCTAAGTGTGTGTGGTGTGTATGGGTGTGTGTCTGTGTGTGTTGGCTTTTGCCTTTTGCCAATTCCCAAGCAGGCAAGTGGTGTGTGTGTGTCTGAGAGGAGGGAGGGTCCAGAGGAAATGGATGCCTGCATTAGAGGCTAATGGCTGGATGAGTGACTCCATGTTTCCTCCCTGGCTGATTGAGTCTCGTGCGGTGCCTCGTCAGGGCTGTGGCTATCCCATTGACTGTATATAATATGGACACAGTGGGCCCATTCAGTTCTGTTCTATAAAATCATATATACAGTCAATGGGCTAACCCAACTGAACATAAACCCTTTGCCTCACTGGGTTCTTGGAAACGGGACGAGGAGATGATCTGTAGACCCAGTACAATGCAGATGCCCAAGACCCTAATTGCAACATTTAACCCAGTGCAAGGTCTTGGACCCAGTGCAATGTTAAACCCAGTGCAATGCAAATTGCTTAGATCCAGGGCAATGCAGATTGCTTGGACCCAGTGCAATGCAAAGTGCTTAGATTAAGTGCAATGCAAATGCCTTAGATCCAGTGCAGTGTTAAACTCAGTGCAATGCAAATTGCCTAGACCCTGTGCAATGCAGATTGCACTGAGTCCAAGGCATTTAACAGTGCACTGGATCCAAGCAGTGTTTAGTGTAGTGGTTCTGTTGTGGGCCTGGTTTGTATCGGCTTTTAAACTTTCATGTGTTTGTGTAGATGAGCGTTGGATCCTCAGGCGTGCCTGTAATGCACTGCGGTATAGCTGTGTGTCTTTCTGTGTGTGTGTGTCTCAGATCTGGCTCCTTAGATGTATGTTTCCTGATAACCTCAGGGCTTGTGTGTGTGTGTGTGTGTGTGTGTGCGCACACACACATGCGTGTCAGTCTCGGGGTAAATCTCAGCAGGTGAACAATGAGTCATACAAACGGTGGAAGAAAAAAAAAAAGAGAAAAGCTGAAGGCTCTAGTGCTTATCCCATTGGTCTGTGCTAGCCTCCCTATAAGTCACTGCCCTGGCTTAATCCTGACCCCAAGTCCACTCTTAGATATGAGCGGGGGGGGGGGAAGCAGGTCACCTTTTGAGTTTGATCCACCATCTCCACTGGTGATGAGTCAGGAAGCAATTACCCTGCTGCAGGCCTTCCTTGAAGAGTCCGCCAGGAGCAAAGAGATGAGCTGGTGTGTCCACAGCACTGCTGTAATTGGCCCTCTGTGCTGCTTGGCTTTCTTAACATCTCAGGTTCCACTGCTGACGCACCCCTCCACACCAACGCCATCTCCTCATATATACACACACACACACACACACCAGATACTCACCCCACCCACCCCCCCACCCCCCCCACCCCCCCACACACACACACACACACACTCATCCCGCGCGCACACACACACACCACCACACACACCACACCACCCATACACACCACACACACCACACACCCGTTTAGCAGCATTCTCTCTCTCTCTCTCTCACACACACACACACACACCTCCAATCTACTTGTGCGTTTGGCCTGGAGGCTTTAGCGGAGTGTCACTCCTGCACCAATATGGTGTGTTCAAAGGCAGCTCTCGTTCCTCGTTTCTCTGGGCGATGGTGCACCACAAAGACTCGAGGTGAACCAGAGTTTACCAGCCGCCTCTCGTGCCGATGCCCAGGCCCACGTGCAGTCCTCGTGAGTCACACTCACCCCACACTTAGGCAGAGAGGAGAGAGAGATGGAGAGATGGCGCTTTACTGGGAGATGGAGATGGAGAGGAAGGTTTGGGAGGTGGTGGGGTGGGTTTGTGGGCTTGGGGTTGTGGGGAGTTGAGCAGAGGAGAGGGAGAGATGGAAAGATGGAGGTGGAGGTTTGGGCAGTGGTGAGGTGGGCCCGCGTGCACTCCTCGTGAGTCACCCCACACTTAGGCAGAGGAGAGAGAGATGGAGAGATGGCGCATTACTGGGAGACTTGGGAGGGGGTGGTGTGGGTTTAGGGTTGTGGGGAGGTGAACAGAGGAGAGGGAGATGGAGAGATGATGCTTTACATGGAGATGGAGAGGGAGGTTTGGGAGGTGGTGGGGTGGGTTTGTGGGTTTGGGGGTGTGGGGAGTTGAGCAGAGGAGAGGGAGAGATGGAAAGATGGAGGTGGAGGTTTGGGCAGTGGTGAGGTGGGCCCACGTGCAGTGAGACCCCACACTTAAGCAGAGGAGAGGGAGATGGAGAGATGGTGCTTTACTGGGAGACGAAGATGGAGATTTAGGAGGGGGTGGGTTTGTGGGTTTAGGGTGGTGGGGAGTTGAGCAGAGGATAGGGAGAGATGGAAAGATGGAGGTGGAGGTTTGGGCAGTGGTGGGGTGGGTTTGGGGTTGTGAAGAGGTGAGCAGAGGAGAGAGATGGAAAGATGTAGGTGGGTATTTGAGAGGTGGTGTGGTGGGTTTGGGGTTGTGAGAAGGTGGTGTGGTGGGTGTGGGGTTGTGAGAAGGTGGTGTGGTGGGTGTGGGGTTGTGAGAAGGTGGTGTGGTGGGTGTGGGGTTGTGGGGAGGTGAATGGGAGTGGGAGCTAAAAGATGCTTTCATCACAAATCCCCGTATGCAGCGTGGGTGTTATCATGCGTTTGGTTGGTTGGTTGGCTTGCAGTGTGGGGGCTGGGCCGGGGGTGGGGGTGGAGATGGGGATGGGGATGGGGATGGGGTTCATGACTAGTTCCTCATCCTGTTTTTAGCTCCCCAGTGCAGCTGCGCGGCTCTCCCCGTAGCCAAAGCCTTGCAAGTTAAAATATTAGCACACGCACGCTACATCAGGTCCCTGCTGGGTCCTCTTTGCTGGCTGCTGGCACATAAGCATTGCATTAGCCCTCTTTCTCTCCGTCTCTGGGTTTTTCTTTCTCCCTCTGTCTCTCTTGTATTTTTTGTCCTCTTTCTTTCTCTCTCCCCCCTCTTTCTTGCCTCTCTCCACGTCTTTTTCCTCTCTTTTTTGTCCCCCCCCCCCCCCCCTCCTCCTTTCCGCCATCTCCTCTTTTTCTTCTTTCTCTCTCTTCCCCTGTCTCTTGTTTGTTTTTCACCCCCACCCCTTCTCCCTGCCTCTCTCTCTACTCTTTTTCTTCTCTCTCTCTGTCTCCCTCTCTCTATCTCTCTCTGTCTCCCTCTCTCTATCTCTCTCTGTCTCCCTCTCTCCCTCTGTCTATCCCTCTCTCTATCTGTTGTGTCCTGATAGTGGGCTGTGGGGAGGGCAACAGCAGTAGTGTAATTGCATAAAGCTGAGCTCCCAGGCGGATGGGGGGGGGAGGGGGGCGCTGTCTGAAGCCATTATCTGTTTTTGAGGTATATTAATAATGCTACTCCCGCACGAGGAGATGAACTCGGAGCAGAGGTGCAGGAGAGGGGGAGAGAGGAGGAGACGCAGAGGAGGAGGAAGAGGAGACGCAGAGGAGGAGGAAGAGACGCGAGTCGGGCGCTGGGAGTCGGGAGTCAGTCGTTGGCGTTGGCGGCGACGTCTTGCTGGTGGGCGAGAGGAAATTGAATTGGCAGCAGCAGCTCGGCAGGAGTGGGCGTCAGATCCTTTGTAGGCTTTTGGACAGAAGTGATGGATGGAGCAGGAGATTGACAGAGAGGGAGAGGGAGAGAGGGGGAGGGAAAGGAGGAGATGAAGATAAGAGATAGAGAGAGGGAGAGACGGGGAGGGGAAGAATGAGAGGGAGAGGGAGATGGCGATGGAAAGAGCTAGAAAGGGGGGGTAGAGAGGGATGGAGGGGAGGGGGTGAGGAGGAGGAAGAGAGATGGATAGAAAGAAGGAGATGGAGAGAGATAGAAGGGGGGGATAGAGAGGGGGAGGGAAAGGAGGAGATGAAGATAAGAGATAGAGAGAGGGAGAGACGGGGAGGGGAAGAATGAGAGGGAGAGGGAGATGGCGATGGAAAGAGCTAGAAAGGGGGGGGTAGAGAGGGATGGAGGGGAGAGGGTGAGGAGGAGGAAGAGAGATGGATAGAAAGAAGGAGATGGAGAGAGATAGAAGGGGGGGGATAGAGAGGGATAGAGGGGAGGGGGTGAGGAGGGAGAGAGATGGAGGGAAGGAGGTAGATGAGGAGAGGGAGAGATGGATGGAGGGAGAGAGAGAGACGGAGGGGAGGAGGTAGATGAGGAGAGGGAGAGATGGATGGAGGGAGGGAGAGAGATGGAGATGGAGAGAAGGAGGTAGATGGGGAGAGGGAGATGGAGGGAGGGAGAGATGGAGATGGAGGGAGGGAGGTAGATGGGGAGAGGGAGATGGAGGGAGGGAGAGATGGAGATGGAGGGAAGGAGGTAGATGAGGAGAGGGAGAGATGGATGGAGGGAGGGAGAGAGATGGAGGGAAGGAGGTAGACGGGGAGAGGGAGATGGAGGGAGGGAGAGGGAGATGGAGGGAGGGAGAGAGATGGAGATGGAGGGAGAGAGAGAGATGGAGAGAGTATGTGGGTTGGTGTGAGGAGGAGGAGGGCAAGAGAGATGGCGAGATGAAGAGATGAGCGAGCAAAGCAGACATTTTATTGTCGATGCTGTGAGAATGATGAGTCATGCTCGTTTTCACCCGGCTCACGCATGTAGGCACGCCGTCCATCCGTGAGCGAGGTGTGTGTGTGTGTGTGTGTTTGTTTGACTTGGCTTTGTGGCAGAGCAGAAAGAGTGGGCTGCATGATTCTAAAGACGCCAAGTCGACCCCTGCGCTCCCAGCACGCCTCACAACGCTCCGCTCCGCTCCTCTCCTCTCCGCTCCTCTCCTCTCCGCTCCTCTCCTCTCCGCTCCTCTCCTCTCCGCCTCGCCTCACATCTGCTCCTCTGTCTCTCTCTCTCTCTCTGCCACAGTCGAGATGTCCTCTGCTGAATACGCACAGTTTCATTTCAATACCCTTAACACTGAGCGTGTCATGTCAAGAGGGAGCCAGGCTGTTAGTTCTGTGGGTGGTGCCATCAGGTTGTCGTCCGTCAGTCTGTCCGTCTGAATGTGGTTCAGCTGCTTCACCTCTGAGGGTCCCATTCAGATGTGTGTGCGGTATTATTGTGCCGAGGCCTTGTAGCGGTGCTGATGTAACCAGGTGTGTGTGTGTGTGTGTGCGCTCTCATATAATACCCCTTTCACAAGGCCTTCATTTGACTGGGTGTTAAAGCGGCACTAAAGAGCCTCCTCTTCAGTCGCCCTACAGGTTGGAGGCGGTATTGTCTTTTTTGTGTTTCTCATTAGAACTACTGTACAGCTTGGAGCGACCCGCTTTTGCAAACTTGCATAGTGCGGTTATAGCCCACGGAGCGCCGCAAAGCCAGTTCAGATGTGCCGTTCACCCAATTGGAATTGATGAACCAAGATTGAAAAATAACTGCTTAGTGTTGCTTTAACAGCCAATTACCTCGTGTTTAACGACATAACATTTTAATGACATAAACTATTGGTAAAGTTGGTGTGGTCGAAGGTGCAAAAACATTTATTTCCCTTGCAGTTTCACTGTGTTGTTGACATAGAAGCTGTATTGTGTACTCTATAAGAGTAAATGTAATATAAATGGCACTTGGACTGCTTGGATAAACAAGTTAATTAACCGTCAGCTTGTTAGTAATCAAAAATGATGCGAGTTTGTGTTGGGAGTGTGACAAATTAAGTGAGGTGATTTATTTATATTTATGTATTTTTCCCCCTCTCTTTGTTTTAGGCCAGAGTCTGGGGTACGGGTTTGTGAACTATGCTGAGCCAAAAGATGCCGAGAAGGCCATCAACACCCTCAACGGCCTCAGACTGCAAACCAAGACCATCAAGGTAAGACTGGGAAAAACTGTGGTGTGTGTGTATGTGAAGTGAAACGGAGGAAAAGAGAAACTCTCCTCAGTTTTGAGCAGGTAGTGTGTGTGTGTGTGTGTGTGTGAAGGCTTGTTGACCTCCCCCACCCCCCTCTTTTTTCCTTTTTGAGTTTTGGCAAGTCAGCAAAGCAGAACAGCAACAGAAGCGCACACACACACACACACACACACACACACACACACACACACACACACACACACGCTCTTGACCCCAGTCTCTAGGCGTTTTAGGGTGAAGGTTTTCATGAGGGAGAGGGTGAGTGTAGGAGAGAGAGGTGGTGCGGATACAGTGGTTCTCCATCTGTATTACGCTTTACATTTCACGCTCCACCTATATCGCAGATCTTTTTATTAGTATATGCCACTAGGCAAAGTTTGTCAGAACAATAATATAATTTATGAACTATACTGTAACATGTTGGTATTAATTAAAATGCACCGCATGTATTATTAAATTAACACAGCGTGTGGGCGAAGGGTATTTTAAGGCTTAAACTATAAAATAAAACGTTCTATATAGTTATATAGCTATATTGTGGATTTTCACCAGTCGCAGAGGGTGCTGGAACGTTACTACCAGAATATTGGGAACACTGTTCCTCTCCATCTCTCTGCCTCTGCCTGCCTGCTCACTGCTAGAGACTGCAGATGCCTATGAACCGTGTGCTGATATTGAGTGTCCTCCGCACTGAACCTAGTCACACTGGTGCATCAGTGCTATATAATAATTGTGTCCTAAAGGTAGAATAAGAAGAGCTGTGTAGATGCATATGAACCACGTCCTAATATTCATGTCTTAATACGAATAATACGAATAAAATGAAGTGGTGCATCAACAGCAATTATCAGTGTGCCCAAAAAGGGGAAAAAAGCAAATGATACTGTTAACTCTTTAGGTTTGTCCAGCTTTATTACAGGGTTTTATCCTTGTCCCCAACAGCCTTTGGTGTGTCACCTTCGTGACGTTTTTGAGCACGTGCCTCACGGCTTAGGAGCAGTTGTAGGAAGCATATGCTGGTCTCCTAGTAGCACTCACAGCCTTTAGGGTTTTTAATCTACTATGTGTATGTGTGTGTGTGTGTGTGTGTGTGTGTGTGTGTGATGTAAATCTTTTCCTGCTGAAGGAACACACACACACACACACACACACACTTGTGCAGATTGATTGACACAAGTAGTAGATGCAGTATGGGCAACTTAAGTTGCATTAGGAGACTTTAAGTCCTCTTATGCTTTCCAAGTGCATTTGTAATGAAAAGTTTCAAGGCATTAGAAGGCCTTACCTTGCAGCACTGGGCGAAGTCCTGGAGAATTCAATTCCAAATTTTACAGGCTACATTTTTTACAATGCACTTTACGATACTCTGTTCAGATTTGATTTATTTATATAAATAATCCTGATTTGTGAATTGACAGACAAATCACACTGACCTTGCCAGACATGATAAAGATTTACCACTGGTCTTCAGTTTGTCCTTTCTTCATGAGGTCAATTGTGATTTAGGGAAAAGGTAGGGTAGAAAAGTAAGATGGATGGAATGGACGGAGATAGAGGATGGATGGATGGATGGATGCAGGATGGATGGACGAATGGATGGATGGACAGATGCAGGATGGATGGATGGATGGATGGAGATAGAGGCAGGATGGATGGACGAATGGGCGACTAGATAGGATGGATGATACAGGATGGATGGACAGATAGATGATTAGACAGCTAGATGGAGTGGAGGTGTGTAGAGATGGATGGATGATGGTATGGATAGATAGATAGATAGATGGATGGATGTTATGGCCGTTTCTCCTTGACATTCTACCCTTCAGGCTCCTGGGGTGGAGGGCGGTAGATAGCTAGATGGGTAGTGGTGGTGGGGGGCAAAGGTAAGGTGTGTGTGTGTGTGCTTTGTGTGTGTGTGCGCTTTGTGTGTATGTGCGCGCTGTGTGTGTGTGTGTGTGTGTGTGTGTGTGTGTGTGTGTGTGTGTGTGTGTGTGTGTGTGAGAGAGAGCGGGGTCGGGGGGCACCCATCGATCGTGGCGCAGCAGAGGGATCCCATTTGGTGGTTTAATTAGCGTGTGGGCGTGTTATTGATGGAGCCTCTGGACCAGAGGAGGAGAGGAGAGGGATGGAGGAGAGGATGAGGAGAGGAGAGAGATGGAGGGGATGAGGTGGCCAGGCACTACACTGGGATTACACACAACACACACATAACACCTGCAAAGGCCTGACAACATGTGTAGATACACACACACATGCACACACAAACATTCACTTACACTCACTCTCTCTCTCTCTCTCACTCACACACACACACACACACACACACACACACACACAGGACCCAACCTGCACTCAAATGGGTTGTGTTTACACCCACACATACAGCCAGAAGTCTTCTTGATACTTAAGCTATTCTGCTTGTCTGTGTCTGTCTTGGGCTATTCCTGCTTAGACGGTCAAAGCTCTGTTGTCTAAACCTCATGCGCCATCTCCACCATGACATAAGATCACACGTCGATAATACTTCTTAGATGTGATGAACCTAAAGTGGTCACATAAGTTTTTTTTTAAATTAATCTTAGAATTGCTTCATGACATCGATGACGACTTTTTCGACGTGATGAATTAAAAACGCTTATGTGACCACTTTAGGGTCATCTAAGAATTGCTTCATGATGTCGATAATAATTGTTAGACCTGATGAATTAAAAACTATTTCATTATCATTGTGTGGCCATTTCAGGTTCCCTTTAGAATTGCTTCCCTCAACCTTCACATATATTACCCTGTGTGTGTGTGCGCCGTGATGTAGACTATACGCTTTCATTTCGCTCATCAGTTTGTGTGAAACTGACACCACAGTGCAGTGAATTAGTACTTTAGTTTCAGTTTTTTTCAGTCCCATTTCGTTTCCATGAACATTGGTATTGAGCGTCTGGGAGTCGCTGTGGCGCGGAGTCTTAGTGGTTCGGGGAAGTGTATTGTATTGTGGTAGTGTTGCATCACGGCTTGTTCCGATACACACTGCTCGTAAAGAGCACACTGATAATGTTACGGTTACAGTTGCAACAGAAGTGCCGCCATGTCTCTTTAGTTTGCTTAAAAAAACAAAACAAAAAACACACACACACTTGGCCATGACTTTTAAACTTTGTTTCACCTTTTCATATAGAAGAAGGAAAAAACAGCAGGAACGGAAGTGGCAAATCTGGGCTTTGGTGATTGTGTTTCCCAAAGCGACGGATGATTGGTTGGGGGGGGGGGGGCGGGGGGGTATAGGAGACGTGGGGGAGGGAACCCTGTGAAGTCGGCGTCGGCGGTGCCTTAGCGTTCGTTGAGGATTAGTGGCTCTACCAGCTCTCGCTTGCTAAAACACACATGCGTACACACACACACACACACACACACACACACACACACACGTTGAAAGCAGCTGTGGGACGCGGAACTCCAAAAGCCCCTGCCTGTTTTAAAAGGCCCACTATCCCCTCTCATCTCAAGCTTTTTTATTGTGTGTGTGTGCACAAGCACACGCTCTTGTAGGAGTACGCTTCTGTTTGTCTCATAAGGCAACCCTAGCCGTTACAGCACCTTCCTGCCAATTGCTAAATTAAACTACATTGTGTTTGGGCGATGCTCTTATCCAGTGCAGTGTACAGGAGGGGTAGTAGTCACAGCAGACAGACATTCCTTGAGTTAATTGAATTACTTGATGCCTTAATTAATAAATTAACTGCTAATTGCTGTATCCGTAGTTATTAAAGTTTTTTTATTATTATTTTTGTAGGCTGCAGCTAGACTACAAACTTCAGGTTTCTCTGCAGCAGTGCAGGCACATTTCTGCGTGTGTGTGTGTGTGTGTGTGTGTGTGTGTGTGTGTGTGTGTGTGTTCTCACTGCTGTAGAACAAATGGAGCAATAGATGTACACGGTGTCAGGGTGTGTGTGTGTGTGTGTGTGGTCGGCAAGAATTAGGCTGTTGGGTTAGGTGGATGTGCAGGAGCACCCCTTGCCCGGCATAGCTGCTGCACCTGGGCCTGTGCTGCATGTTTTAAAGGCAGGGTATAGGCAGCTGGGGGTGTGGCCAGCACTGCCCTACAAAGGCAAAGTGCAGTAACTACCTGAAACATGTTGTACTGTACATATTATAATGATGATGGAGGAGACAAAGGTGTTAATTTAAAGTCAATTTCCAGTCTAAACTCGGTTTGACAAAATACGTCTTCCAACGTTGTTGTAGTGTCCAGTCAAACATGTTGTAGGTATAACGGTGGTGATGGCAGATGGCACACGGAAGTGTTAGGAGGTCAATTTCCAGTGTAAACTCGGTTTAACAAAATATGTAGTTACTGCCTTTTGGCTTTGTAAGGTAGAGCAGATTATTGATGCAGCTGAGTTGAAGCAGGTATGTTGTATTAAATATTATTAAAATGAAATATTAAAAAGCATTACTGAGGGTTTGGTGATGCTTTAAGCACATGGTTAAGTGATGCCTGGATTAATTTACTTGAAGTAAATGATAAACCGTCTTATAAAAGAATCCTGTTGCTTTACCCTGCTAGCGAAGTAGTTCTAACTTGTCAACTCAGTTTATTCATATAGCACATTTAAGAAACAGAAGTTGACCCAAAGTGGTAATATTTAGAGATCAAGGTTGAACATGGGATACCTATTTGTAGCTTTACCGATTTACTGGCCCAGGTTTGTCACAAAAGCATTTATTTGAAACGGTGTGCAAGAGGGACGGAGTAGAGTGAGATTAAAGATCTCTGCAGTGTGTGAAGTGCAAGTAGTGATGAAGATGATGACAAAGCTTTATTTACAGTGCTCGTCATGCACAAGATGCAACTCAAAGTGCATTGACTTATTTTGTTTTATTTTAAAGAGTTGTGTTTCAGTGATATTGTGCTGTCGTGGAGAATTTGGGACCAAGGGTCTTTAACAGTTCACCCCCCTCCGCCCATACACACACACACACACACACACACACACACACACACACGACCCAAACTGCACTCAAAGTGGTTGTGTTTACACCCACACATGCACAGGGCCAGTCTTGTTCTTTCGTGGGTGTGATTGGTGATTGTGTGCCTGTGCCCGTCCCCTTGAGTGTGGCTCTGCGGTGTGTGTGTCTGTGTGTGTGTGTGTGTGTCTGTGTGTGTGTGTCTCGGTGTGTGTGTGCGTGCGTGCGTGCGTGCGTGCGTGCGTGCGTGTGTGTGTTGGTGGCTCTGCAGTGCGGTGCGGGTGTGGTTTCTACACCGGGGCTAAGACCTTGGGGGTGGGCTTAATGCCCCTGTGCAGTTCACCCCCAACACACACACACACACACACACACACACACACACACACACACACACACACACACACACACCTTGTCGGCGGGCTTAATAATGGTCTTGTGCAGTTCACTCCCACCACACACACATGCACACACACACGCCCCTAATGCCCCTGTGCACAGACTGCGAAATGGTGCGGGGCAACACACGTGCCCCCACTCCACACACACACACACACACACACCTTGTCGGCGGGCGTAATAATGCCCCTTCTAAGGCTGCATAATGGTGTGGGGCATCACACTCGTGCCCCCACTCCACACACACACACATACACACACACACACACACACACACACACACACACACACACCCCTTGTCGGCAGGCGTAATAATGCCCCTGCTCAGGCTGCATAATGGTGTGGGGCGGGGCAGTAGAGTGCTCCTGTTTGCCTCCCTGATATTTACTCTGCATTTGACTGTGTAATGAGCCCCGCTCCTCTGTGTGTGTGTGTGTGTGTGTGTGTGTGTGTGTGTGGCGTCACACACGCCACTCGCTGACATTTTCCAGGTGCACGCAAATACCCCGTCATTTACTCCCAGAGTTGAGTTGAGTTACGCTTTGTCTATTAAAAGACTTGGGCTTTCCTCATGCATCCCACCACACACGTGCGCACACACACAAGCGTGCATGCGCACACACACATACACACACAAGCGTGCGCACACACACACACACACATACACACACAAGCGTGCACACACACACACACACCATAGTGCGCGCACACACAAGCACACAAGCGTGTACACACACACACACACACACCGCCCACTCTTGACACCCCTGGTGCCCTCCTCTGTCTGCTCGGCAGGCGTCTCTCGCTAAACCAATATGGCCGCCCTCTCTCTTTGTCTTCGCCACTTGGCGTCTGTAATGTGATAAATGAATCTGGTCCAGGCCTCTCTGCTGTCGCTTTGAAGAGCAGCCGTCCTTCCCTCAATTACAAGCGCGCACACACACACACACACACCGGCACACACATGCACACATGAGGGCGCACACACCTACACACACACACGAGCACACACACGCACACGGGCGTACACACCGTTGGTGTTGGCAGGCATGTTTTTGCGTGAGGGAGGGAGACATGCTGCTCATGAATATTTAGATTAACGTAATTGAGGCACACACACACACACACACACACACACACACACAGACTGAGGCAGAAGGGTTTCAGTGTAAGCGCTAACACGGCACGCTCCAAATTAGCCGCCCCTTTCCTTCGCGCAGGGCTGCCTCTCTCTTTCACACACACACACACACACACACACACACACACACACACACACTCATGCACACCGTGAGATGATCGGCCAACTCGCAGGTTTTTTTTTTAATTGGGCCGTCTCCATCAAGTGTGATGAGGAGAGAGGCCTGTGCTGTGTGCTTGTCATCTTTTGTGCGTATGCTGTGGAACAAAAGCACAAGGTGTATGTGGCTTAGCGCACGTGTGTGTGTGTGTGTGTGTGCTGAAATCTTTAAGTGCAGCCAACTGTTACACTGGTCCTGTGCATCAAAATATGTGTTATCCTTTTGTTAGTTTAATGAGACATGCACAAGAACAGGCACACACAGAGAGACAGGATATGTGTGTTGTCTGTCTGTCTGTGTGTGTGTGTGTGTGGGTGTGTGTGTGTGTGTGTGTGTGTCTCATCATTCTCACTGCTCTGTAGTTCTCCAACTCTGCGTTGACTTCTGCTTTGCTAACTGTGTGTGTGTGTGTGTGTCAGAGAGTGACTGTAGGGGTGTGTGAAGCCTGGTATCTAATGTTACAAATGTATGGTTTTTACATTTACGTGTAGTTGCATGTGTGTGGATCATGTGTACACTTTGGACAGAAGTGTAGCCTCAAAGGGATTAACATCAAAGTGTTCACACTGTATGTAGTGCCTTATAGAAAGTAACGGGTATGTTGGTTGATGCAACTACATTGAGCAGTAGCCCATGTATGTATTAAAGATTTGTTCTATGCCCCATGTTGACTCAACATTACCTACTGTATGGGTAAAAGAGTTAATATTTACCTCTTGCTTTGTGTATGAATTATATCTTGTGATTACATTTTTAGTTGAAAAGCTGCCATAGTAGCACTTTATTTTACGTTCCTTTTTAGTGTACATGTGTAATAACATGTAGAAATCATATGATGTACTTGGACTGTACATACCTAAGACTAGCCCTAACCCTAACCCTATGGTACAGTGTAAGTACTGTATACAATGCTACATGTTAGACACTTTGCTACACAGCTAATAGATGTAACAGGGACGGTAAGAAAGTGTAACCCTGCTCTTTTCTGTGCAGGTGTGTGTGTGTGAGATTCCAGTTACCATACTGCCTTCTGTTCAGTGTGTGTGTTTCCAGTCATTATACTGCCCTTTGTTCGGTGTTTATGTGTGTGTTTCAAGTGGCAATACTGCCCTGTTCTGCGTGCCCTGCTCTGTTCTTTGTTCTGTGTGTGTGTGTCTGTTCTGTCCGGTGTGTCTGTCAGTGCTAACCTTGATCTCTGTGTGTGTGTTGTGTGCAGGTGTCGTACGCCCGGCCCAGCTCTGCCTCCATCCGCGATGCCAACCTGTACGTGAGCGGGCTGCCCAAGACCATGACCCAGAAGGAGCTGGAGCAGCTCTTCTCCCAGTACGGACGCATCATCACCTCACGCATACTCGTCGACCAGGTCACAGGTGAGCACAGCGGGAGCGGATGTGGGGGAGGGTGTCTACAGTAGGTGTGTCTAGATACATTATAGCAGTTGTTTCTGGAAGGTTTTCAGACCGAGGGCCAAGGTCTGTTCGCGCTCCTCCACACACACACACACACACACACACACACACACACACCTCGTTGCGTAGTATATTTAAAAAGTGCTTTCTGGTTGTAGCCTTACTCGCCCTGCTCCTGGCCACTCTGCATTCAGGAACCCTATCTGACCACATCCCAATGGTGTGTCACAGGTTTGACTGACAGGCAGAGTTCTCTGCCATGCAGTACCGCAGTTAACATAGATGGATGTTGTATTACTCATTTTGTGCCTGCGTCCACCCCCCCCCCCCACCTTCCACACACACACACACACACACACACACCCACCCTTCTGCTTAGGCCTATTTATGCTGTGCGGTGAATGCGGACGGGGGTTGACCCCTCTGTCTGTGCTCGTTAGGGGTGTGTGTGTGTGTGTGTGTGTGTGTGTGTACAGCTGTACACTGCAGGGGCTCGTGAAGTAAACCCTGAAACATGACCATTCATGCATTAAAACACACGGATGCTTTTTTGTCTGTAACGGGAGCGTGCCCTACGTTTGCCCTTTAATTCATCTTTTACTTGGAGTGTGTTCACCCCTCCCCCTCCCCCGTCTCTGCATCGTCTTTCATACACAATAGCTGCACGCCCTCCTCATCCTATAGATCCCCTCAGTCTACAGAGGGAGATGTTTTATTTGTTGCTCAAATGCCATCTGCCCAAACCAGTCTCATTATTTACATGCGTTCTGTTCATCCTCTCCAGTAGACAGATCTCAGTCGACAGCCAGCGCTGTCTGCCTTCCCTGACCTACACATCTTCTCTCCTTGTCTTTCCTCCACCCAACCCCCAACCCAGTACAGCCCAACACACAACACGCACGCACCACACGCACATGCATGCACGCAGACACACACACACACACACACACACACACACACACCACGCATGTGCACGTACCCGTGTGTGCACGCGCGCACACACACACACACTACACCAGCCATATCAGCAGCCAGCAGTGCATTCCACAGATAGACGTGCATGTTGCTGAGGAGGGGGATGCCTTTAGGAGAAGCTCAGGCAGCGTTTTAGTGAGTCTATGTAGCCTGCAGCCCATACAGTAGAGTATATATGGCTACACTATTTCACATCACAGTACATTTAGCAGACACCTTTATCTAAAGCAACCTACAATAGTGGTGTTGCAGTGTATCTACCTAATTCCTCATTGGGTACAGTGGCACAACCTGTGTAACAATAACGTAATATCAATGTAATATCATGAGAGTAGTGTTGTACTTGTATAATCTAGTGGGAGTGCCTTTAGGAAGAAGCTCGGCAGCGTTTTAGTCAGTCTATGTAGCCTGCAGCCCATACAGTATATGTGGCAACACTATTTTACATTATATTACATTAAGCAGACGCCTTTATCCAAAGCAACCTACAATAGAGGTGTTGCAGTGTATCTACCTAATTCCTAACTGGGTACAGTGGCATGACTTGTGTAACAATAGCTTAATATCAATGTAATATCATGTAGTAGTAGTAGTGTTGTACTTATATAACCTATGTAGCATGCTGCACATACAGTGTGTATACACACTCACGTCACACACATTCATACATGCACAAGTAACACACACCCGCCATTGCCCTCCCCTCCCCCCTCTGCCTTACTGAGTACCATTCATTTCCTTCCTTCCCCCCCCACCCCCCCACCTGCGACCTCCCCCCAGCCTTGTCCCTGAGCTGTCCTTTAATGCGTTTGTCACGGAGCGGAATAAAACACATTTACTGCCATTATAATCTCCCTGCCCAACTGCCAACTCGAGATGGAGAACTGGGAACGTGTGTGTGTGTGTGTGTGTGTGTGTGTGTGTGTGTGTGTGTGTGAGCTGTAAAGCTCTAATAAACTGCAGCTTGCTCTTGATGCTTGCCCTTCCCCCACCCCCTCAATGCGAATACACACACACACACGCGCACACACACACACACACGTACTCCCTGTTCCCCGAGAGGCACGCTGTGGTTTTTGCCAGCGCAGATTAGGGACACGCTCGCTTCTTGTTTTGTATTTTGTTGCCAAGGCTCTTTTTTTTCCTTTTTCTCCTCTCTCCTCCGCCCGCCCTTCTCCTTGTCCTTTCACTCTGGCTGCCTGTGTTCTCCGAAGGCTGCTGACAAGCTCTAGTGTGTTTCACTCGTGTGCGTGTGTGTCGTGCTTTACTGTGCGTGTGTCTGTGATTGTGTGTCTGTCTGTGATTGTGTGTGTGTACGCTTTACTGAGTGTGTGTTACATTGTGTGTGTGCGTGCACGCTCTTTACTGAGTGTGTATGTCTCTGTGGCCTACTGTGTGTGCGAACATGTGTGTGTGTGTGTGTGTGTGTGTGTGTGTGTGTGTGTGTGTGTGTGTGTGTGTGTGTGTGTGTAGTGTGTGTGTAGTGTGTGTGTAGTGTGTGTGTAGTGTGTGTGTAGTGTGTGTGTAGTGTGTGTGTAGTGTGTGTGTAGTGTGTGTGTAGTGTGTGTGTAGTGTGTGTGTAGTGTGTGTGTAGTGTGTGTGTAAGGGTGGGAGGGTGGGAGGGTTGTTTGGTTGATGCAAGGCGGGAAATGTGACACTTTGTGTCCAGACTGTGCTGCAGGCTGCTGTGCTCCTGAGTGTGTGTGTCCTCTGTAGTTGACGTGCTCCTGAGTGTGTGTGCTCCTGAGTGTGTGTGTCCTGTGTAGTGTGTGTGCTCCTGAGTGTATGTGTCCTCTGTAGTTGACATACCATCTCACCTGCACCGGCGCTACCTGTCTGCAGCACAGCCTGCCTGCGCTTGATCTTAGTGTGTCTTCTCCTTGCTAACACCACGCTCTTTCAGTTAGGGTGCACACAGGTGTGTGTGTCAGTGTGTGTGCACTTGTGTGCTGGTGTGCAGATGCTTCTTGACTTTCCATGTACGGATTTGTCAAAAGGTCTGGTTTTTGTGAATCTGCTGTGTGTGTGTGTCTGCTTGCTTTAATAATGAGAAGTGGTCCTTTGGGTATATGCTGTATGTAGATATATCTGAGGATTTTTTTGTAGGAGCGTAGAGTATATTTATGTGACTTGTCGGCTGACATGCTCCTCTCCTCTTCCTCTTCCTCCTCCTCCTCAGTCTCTTTCTTAGGTGTGTCTCGAGCTTCATTGGCCTTCATTCGCTCTTTCTACTCGTTCCCATCACTTTCCACTGTCAGTTAGTTGGGTCATTGCCTTTTTTGATTACCAGTCAAAAGTTTGGACACACTTTCCCATTCAGTAGTTTTTCTGAACTTTGTTTTATTTTCCACATCGTAAATGAATACTGACGACCTCCAGCTGTGTGCTGAATGGATTGTGGGTGGGAGGGGAGCAGCTCCAGAATGATTCTTTTCATATTTTGGATGTCTTCAATATTAATGTACTGTACAATATAGAAAATGAAAATGAGAAAGCATGTCCAAACTTTTGACTGGTACTGTAGATATGTTGGAGGGATTTACATGTACGTACAGTTTTAATGTGACGTCAGCTGATATGCTCTTCTCTTCTCCTCCTCTTCTTCCTCATTCTCCCCCCTCTTCCGCCATCTTAGACTTGTCCCGGGGTGTGTAGGTATGTCGGAGGGATTTACATAGCTACGCAGACTTGTAATGTGACATGTCGGCTGACATGCTCTTCTCTCTCTCCTCCTTTTCCTTCTCCTCTTCCTTCATTTTGGACGTGTCTCACTGCGTGTATATATGTAGTAGGGATTTGCGTAGGTACACAGTTATAATGACACGTCAGCTAACATGTTCTTCTCTCCTCCTCATCCTCAAGCGTCCTAGGCGTGTATGGGGGCGTGTATATATGTCGGAGGTATTTGCGTAGGTACGCAGAGTTTTAATGTGACATGTCGGCTGACAATGCTCCTCTCTTTCTCCTCCTCTTCCTCAGCCGTGTCTGGTGGCGTGTAGATTTGCGTAGGTACGCAGTGTTATAATGTCACACGTCAGCTAACATGCGTATGTATGCAGACTTTTAATGTGACGTCAGCTGACATGCTCTTCTCCTCCTCCTCCTCCTCCTCTTCTTCTCTCCTCCCCTCCTCCTCCTCAGGCGTGTCTGGGGGCATGTAGATATGTCGGATGGATTTGCATGGGTATGCTGACTTTTATTGTGACGTCAGCTAATATGCTCTTGTCGTCTCTCCTCCTCCTCCTCCTCCATCCTGAGTGTGTGTGGGGGCATGTATATATGTCGGAGGGATTTTGCGTAGGTACGCAGTTATAATGTCACACGTCAGCCGACATGCTCTTCGCTCCTCCTCCTCCTCAGGCGTGTCTGGGGGGGGCGTGTAGATATGTAGAAGTGATGTATGCAGACTTGTAATGTGACGCATCAGCTGACCTGCTCTTCTTCTCTCCTGTTCCTCCTCCCGCTCCTCCTCCTCAGGCGTGTCTGGGGCAGTGTAGATATGTAGGGGTATGCAGACTTTTAATGTGACACTTCAGCTGACATGCTCTTTTCTCTTCCTCCTCCTCCTCCTCCTCCTATTCCTCTTCCTCCCCTCCTCCTCCTATTCCTCTTCCTCCCCCCCTCCCCCCCCCCCCCCCCTTCTCCTCCTCCTCAGGCGTGTCCCGGGGCGTGGGCTTCATCCGTTTTGACCGTCGGGTGGAGGCCGAGGAGGCCATCAAGGGTCTGAACGGCCAGAAGCCGCCCGGGGCCTCGGAGCCAATCACGGTCAAGTTCGCCAACAACCCGAGCCAGAAGACCAGCCAGGCGCTGCTGTCCCAGCTCTACCAGTCCCCCAATCGAAGGTACCCAGGACCCCTCGCACAACAAGCGCAGCGCTTCAGGTAAACGCCCACGCCCCCCAGAGACAGTCAGAGCCCCTCCCCCCACACCCCCCGGGGGGTTTAACCGTAGGACCCCATACCCCCCCCTCCCTCTCCACCGCCTCCATTGGGTGCCATCGGCCACCGCATACATGAACATGAACGCAGCTCTAACATGCATTTATACCAAGGGACGGGCCGTAGAACTTCATGCATAGAACCCATGCAGCCGTAGAACCGCATTCATAGAACACATGAAGCCGTAGAACCTTGTTCATAGAACACATGAAGCCATAGAACCTTATTCATAGAACCATGAGGGCGTAGAATTTTATTCATAGAACCCATGAGGCCGTAGAACCTTATTCGCAGAACTCATGAACCCATATAACTTTATTTGTAGTCGTTTGACTAATAGCTTTTTTCCTTGATTGAAATTCCTCTTTAGTCCAAGACTAGGCTTAATGTATGACTGGGATGGGGGTCCACAATGGTAAAACATTTTTTAGATTTTCTTTTTTTGTCCTAGGCAGTCAACTGTGATTGTTAATTATGTTGTAATTAAACATTAATTACATTATTCCATTGTATGAATTAACCAAGCAGCATATGAAATAGTGTTTCTGTTTTAATCATGAGTAGCCCATTCATTTAAGCATCGTTAAATGCTTAACCACAGAATAAGCCCTCCTTGCCAGTGACTGTTAGGTGTGTGTGTGTCATCAGAACGTGTTACATGACTGCCATTGGACTGTCATGGGTTAAGTTTTGACTGTCTTTTAAAATGTTCTTATTAGTAGTAGTAGTATTATTATTAGTATTATGAGGACAAATGCCTATCTATTATAACAGAGGTTATGACAAGTACTTCAGAAAAACAAAACGACAGGGCTATGGATTGATTCACAACGAATTTCTCCTTTACCCCTTTGAGGAGTGAATTTATTTTCCCCTGTTCTAGAATTGCACACTAACATTCTTTAGCTCTTATAGAACGCTGTGTTAAAGATCCCTCAGAGTGTTTGTTGCATCATAGTGGGGAGTGTTCTAAAGGCACAGAATGAGTAGAAAGGGTAAAAATGGCGCCTGTAGATCACTTTACCTGCCTGCTTCCTCATCTCACCCCCATCCCCTGCTTGTGCTACTGGTGTCTTTGTCACGTCACCCTGCGTCACCTCACCTTAGTCGTGCCTTACCTGTGTACACGCAGCCAGTGTCCCAAAATAGCCCGGACGCTTTGTGCTCATTTGGCTTCGGCAGACTGACTTGTAGGTGACTGGCCACGATTCAAAATATAGCTACGATGAGTCACTCTCCCAGCCTGCCTCGCCTTGCTTTACTTTGCCTTGTTGTTATACGCCTAAGTGATGCTTTCTGACAACAAGGCAAATGTGATTAGGAGAGGCACTGAAATGGCCTAGATGGCTAGACTTGGAGAGACATCTTAGTCGCACTCTGTTTGGAGAGTCCACCCACAGAGACATTACAGATGGCTTGTTTTGAAATTGTTTCATTTTGTTTATTGCTCACGAACACATCACCTTAATTTAAAAGAAAACAAGACTCTAAGCTAAACGGCAGTTTTAACAGATGAATTTGCTAATAGTCTCAAGCATCGGTAGACATCCAAATAAAGTGTAACAGACATCTTTTTGTATTTTTCAATTTTAGCCGTTTAAGTCAAATTTCACCTCAGGCTAATGCATTGAATCTCATTTTAGGCTGGACAACCTGCTAAACATGGCCTATGGAGTAAAAAGGTAACTTGATTTTTCTGTCATTTGTTTTGTGTGTTTCAGCTTGCCCCCTTTATTTTTATTTTTTATTTTTATTTCCTTGCCGTCTTCTCTGTGTTACCTCATAAACCATCCCACCGCATTCAGCTCCAGTCAGAACTCATGGAATGGAATCACAGTGCAGAGTTCCGCTTCTAGAACAGAGTGCAGTCACTGCCTGCTCAGACCCCACACTAACATGGATGCATGGACTTAGATGGCTTCCTTATTTTTATTTAGTTATTTGTTTGTTTGTATTTTGTTCCTCCCCTCCATTTCAGCTGTCAAGCATATGAGAGTGTGTATCTAGGTCTGGGTGTGCAGAAAGTCTACAGCAGTGTTCTTTGCAGTTTTAGTGAGTGCTTGGGTGAATGGTTTGTGTGTGTGTGTTTGTAAGCCTGTGCTGAAGCAGACAGTGATTGTGTGTGCCTGTGTGTGTGTGTCTGTAAGGCTGTGCGGAAGCAGGCAGTGTGTTTGTGTGTGTGTGTGTGTGTGTGTGTGTGTGTGTGCCTGTGCCTGTGTGTGTGTGTAAGGCTGTGCGGAAGCAGGCGGTGAGTGTGTGTGTGTGTGTGTGTGTGTGTGTGTGTGTAAGGCTGTGTGGAAGCAGGCGGTGTGTGTGTGTGTGTGTGTGTGTGTGTGTGTGTGTGTTAGCCTGTGTGGAAGCAGGCGGTGAGTGTGATTGAGTGTGGCAGGGCAGAGGCTGCTGATGGGTCACATGGTTCATGTTCTGCCCACCTGCTCCCTGGGTACAGTAGGCCCCTGGCACCCCCTCACCCAATACACACACACACACACACACACACACACACACACACACACGTGCACATGCACTAGCATACAGTACACATACACAGACACACTCACATACAGGACACACAAATGCAGTAAACACACACACACATACACCACGTGCTATAGTATGTAACATTGACAGGCACATGGGGGAAATGGGGGTTGTGTGAATTGTATTGCACACACACACACACACACACACACACACCCCTACCTGATGCATTACCCAACACGCATCACCCATGTAACACACGCAGGCTGCTCTCACACATCCCCCACTCCCTCCAGACATGGTCTTGCACGCGCACACAGACACGCACACACACACACACACACACACACACACACACACACACACACACACACACGCATTATGATTATATGCATGCAATTCACACAGGTATTGTCCTCATAACACACACGCACACATTATTATTCACACAGATATTGTCCTCATAAAACACGCATACACATGCGCATTATGTGCATACAATTCTCACTGGTATTGTCCTCGTAACACACACGTGCACACACACATTATATGCATGCGATTCATATAGGTATTGTTCTCCTAAGATATTCAGTCCTGCACAGCAATGTAAAATACAAGCTGGTTGAGTCCATACAGTAACACACATGTACACAGGATACACACACACACACGCTCATACAAATGCACAGGCTGCATGAAAACTCCCTCACACACACACTGCATCCAGACATGCACATTCCACTCACACACACAGATTGTGCTGTGTTGAAAGGGCTTTTCTGATGGTGAGAGATGCAGGCTTTCTTCATGTGACTATTAAATGTGCTGTAGTCATGTTTCAACGCACCACAAAGCTGGCTTCAGTGCCCTGCTAGCAAGGCCATGCTGGTGTTAATCCTCCTAAACCTGTATTTTGATTTTTATTGGTGTATTTTGGATTACATTTCTGACTTCACTGAACCTCCCGCATGAGTGTGGAGAGGATCGATCTCACACTGGCACAGAATACATTTGTAGCCAGTCCTGGGCAGTGGACTTTGGTCAACCTCCTGAGTGTATACACACACACACACACACACACACACACACACACACACACACACTCTTACACAATCATATGTGCACATTTTGTTACACACGTATAGCTGCACACTAATTCCTTTACACAGACACATGCATGCATGCACACACACTCAGACATGCACGCAGGCAGGCTCTGTCCAGGTTCTTGGCCTGCTAAAGCCCACACACACACACCTACCTGTCAGGTCTCATGTGTTTATAGATGGCAACTGGAGCATCTAATCTCACGTGAAAAACTGCTGCAATAATTTATGCACTCTAGGGTAACACACACACACACACACACACACACACACACCCCAACCCCCCTGTCCCTTAGAGCGGGCTTCTCCCCTCGCTCTCCATTACAGCTCGCTGTTCCTTTACTTTTTTGGCAAGGTAGTATAATACTTGGCCCATTCTTTGTATTTGGTTATGCTGCACAAGTTCCATACACATCCCTTTTTCAATAAGAGTTGAGTAGATTTTACCTGTAACAGAGTAGGTGAATAGAAAACATTTAGTGTAGTTTGTTTAGTACATGATTTTTGCTGAGTGGGTAGATTATTTTGGCCTTTGAGCTTCTAAATACTCTTATTTTGGTGTGTAGAAGTGAAAAGGTGGTTCTCAAAGGGCGAGCACATTGTTCAGTTATGCAGTGGTGAGGACATCAGACAAATTAATAAAACATTGTTGACACGTCGTTGGCCCTGTCCATGAGCGCAGAGATCCACCTTTACCTGGTTATTGTTTGTGTGTTTACATGTTAGGTGCATCTTATCATGCACTGTGACACATCCTCTAATATCCTCTGAGTTCATAAGATGTCTTAACATTCATGCACCCTTCAGTCGAACTAGCTGCAGTTGGTCAGACACGGGTGTGTGTCTCAGCAGCCTGGCTTGCGTGCCTAATTATAAGTATTTTGGTGACTGCTTTGGTGTGTTGGGAGTTAGCTCCTTTAGCTCTTGTAGTGTGTGTGAAGATGTGGTCTCTGCAGCAGGTTATCTGTTGCTGCGGTCATGCAGCTCCTTGCGCCGATGCTCATGTTGTGAAGGCAAGCTCCTCACCGTGGGTTCACTTTAGGTTAGTGCTGTCCTGGCTTGTCATCAGTGCCCTAGCACTTAACTCTGTGGTCTCTTGCACTCTCGTGCTCTCTTTTTCTCTCCCCCTCTTCCTCTCTCTGGTGCTCTCCCTCTCATGCTCTCTTTCTCACTCTCTTGCTCTTTTTCGCTCTCTCTTTTTCTCTCGCTCTCTTTCTTTCTCTCTCTTTCTCTCTCTTTCTTTCTCATGCATCTGTCTTTCCATGGCCCTTATTGCTGTTGGGATGCTGGATAGTCAGGTCCATCCTCCACCCACCCACCCACTGCCGCAGTAGCCATTTTGTCACCCCCCAACCTGCCCCTTCACCCTGTCCTGTGGTGTGTGCTTCCATTCCATGCCTCTCATGCCTCCATGGAGTCCACCGCCCAGAAGCACTGTACGAGCATCACTGTAGCCATGAGGAGCAGAATCGGTCTTCTCATTAAAGAAATATTAATTAGGAAATGCTACCCAAGAGTGTGTGTTCAAGAATAGGATCAGCTGCCCCCTCTTCCTTTTATTATTTGTGCCTCCCATTTTCCAAATATGTTCACTGTATGGTGTTTGTCATATGCTGGTTTTCACCCCCCCCTCCCTTGTGCTCTGGGTCCCACAGCAGATTCTCCCCCATGGCCATCAAGGGCTCCCCCATCTTCCTTTTTTATTTGTGCCCTCCCCCCTCCCCCATTGCCAAATATGATGACTGTGCGGTGTGTGTGTGTGTGTGTGTGTGTGTGTGTGTGTGGGTAATTATGTGGCACGCTGGTTTTCACCGCCCCCCCCCCCTTCCGTGTGCTTTCTGTCCCACAGCAGATTCTCCCCCATGGCCATCGAGGGCGTGTCCTATTCAAGAATAGGATTGGCTGCCCTCTCTTTCTTTATTTGTGCCCCCTCCCCATTGCCAAATATGATGACTGTGTTTGTGGATGGTTGGGTGTGTTTGTGGATGGTTGGGTGGCCGTGTGTATGCGTTGCACTGGTATTCACCCCCCCTCCCCGTGTGCTTTCTGTCCCCCACAGCAGATTCTCCCCCATGGCCATCGAGGGCGTGTCCAGCCTGGCGGGCATCAACCTCCCGGGCCACGCGGGCACGGGCTGGTGCATCTTCGTGTACAACCTGGCGCCGGACGCGGACGAGAGCATCCTGTGGCAGATGTTCGGGCCCTTCGGCGCGGTGACCAACGTCAAGGTGATCCGCGACTTCAGCACCAACAAGTGCAAGGGCTTCGGCTTCGTCACCATGACCAACTACGACGAGGCGGCCATGGCCATCGCCAGCCTCAACGGCTACCGCCTGGGCGACCGTGTGCTGCAGGTCTCCTTCAAGACTAACAAAACGCACAAGGCCTGAAAGTTTGTCACGATGGTTTCTTAAAGAGGACGGCTCCTCCCGAACCCCTCTCATGCCTCCCCACCCCTGTGTGTGTGTGTGTACGTGTGTGTGCGCGCCACTTGGGGGGGTGGTGGTGGTGTGGGAGCGGGGGGGGTTGTTGTGGTATCCTTTCTACATTAGTATATAAAAGAAAATATAAAAAACAACAAATGACATTTGTAAAATCAGTGTTATAACACAGTATTCAGCATCCAGCAATGTGGTCTTTCTCTTTTTTGTTTTTCGTTGAGTTTTCAGTGTTCTTTTCTTTCTCTCTCTCATTGCTAATCTTATGAACGTCTAAAAGTAGGAAAAAAAAAACTTGTATGGAATTTTTTGTTTTTGTTGAGTAGAGGCGAGCTTTTGTTGCCATTGTCGACGACGCACTGTAAAAAAAAGAAAAGGTAAAAAAAAACTTTTTTTTGTTTTGGCATCTTGTGGTTTTGTTGCCCATCTGCATCTGGTTTTGTGCACACTTTTGCCTTTTTATGTTCTGCGTTGCCTTAGATGTGTTTACCGTCAAAGTGCTGAAAGTATTATTTATTTTGAAGCATCGTTTTATTTCATTGGTTCATTTTGTATTTCTGATTGGCAGTGTTAGTGTTGCTTAGTGTAATGAATGGAAAGAAAAAAAAAAACTCTCAAAGCAGTACCTTGCCAAAGAGCTAAGAACCTCTTTGATGTGGATTCAAGAGCATCTATTTTTTTAAACAAATAACATTTGGAGAAACTTTTTACAGGACAGGACAAATATTTTGACTTGATACTTTGAGAAATATCTTCATATGGCACCTCGCGGGCTTTTGATCTTTGCCAGAGACTTTGCAGAGGTTCAAATTTCTGGAAAGATTTATGATGTTAAAAGATACATTTTGAGATCTTTGTATTAATATCTTTAGATTCTAGAATCGATGGCAGTGTTTCATTTATTTAAAAAAAAAAACACGCATAAAAAAAAGATGGTCTTATGGGCTGCCCGATCATCCTCACTATGACGAGCAGCCTGTGTTCAGATCAGATTCTTTTTTTTCCTCTGAAACACGAAAAAGGTAAAATACAAAGGTTTTATTCCAAAAAAAATAGAAAAAAAATACATGCATGCAAAATTCTCTTTGGAGTTCTTTCAAAAGGTTTGGGGTGGGTGGGGCGTACGAAATCAGATCTTCCCTGGCTCTCCCTTCAGGCAAACAAACGCTCATGGTGTTTTTGGTGGTGTACTTATCGTCAAAGACGTTTTGTCTTAATAAAAAACAAAAAAGTAAAGGAAAAAAGTAAAATCAAGGGATTGACATGCTTTGTTCGAAGGCTGAAATCACAGTAAGCCGACGAAAGCAGCAACTTCAAGAATTAAAAAATAAAAATAAAAAAAAAACTACGTTTGAATGACACTCTGTCTGGGGAAGGGCTGCCTCACCCTGCAGAGTTCTGTATATAAGTACTTTTTCATCTCGAGTGAGTTAATTTTGTTTTTTTTGTTTCGTTTTTTAATTATATAATTGTTTCGTTTCTTTTGACTTGCGGAGTGCTTTTTTTGTTTTCTTTTTTATAAGGGTAAGTAATGGTATACTTAAAAAAAGAAGACGACTTGGTTTATTTTGTTTTTTGCTATTGACTAGCATTAAGTGTATCAGATTCGTTGGTCGTTTGGTCTGTAGATAGTCTTGCTTATGCTACTAAAAAAAAAATAGTTATTTAAGTTGGTCTGATTTTTTTTTTTTTCCTTTTTTTATATCTATGTATACATCATAAATATATATATATATTTATGTGGTAAAGATTGAATATAAGCCACAGTTTTGAACTACTTGATTACTTGATTTTTTGTTTTTGTTTTCATGTTAATGTATACATAATGCATATAACCTGTTTTAAAAAAAGAAAAATCGTAAAAAAGGTGTATATTGCTTAATTGACAACGGGAGATATGACGAGGCCATAGTGACTACTTAAAAAGAGGGATTTGAATTTTTAAGAGAGAAAAATCCTGAACGTCTTGCCTCTCTTTTCTCTCCGGCAAAGGAAGGCATGACGAGCCTTAGATGCACTGATGACTATACTTGCATCCAGCTTTGTATTTATACCTGATCAATATTCATGCTTCCCCTTATTACGAGCAGAGTGCTATGCATTATATATTTATCTTTGCGACTGCAACTTTGGGTTACTCTTTTGTTTTTGGTTTTTGTTTTTTCCCTCTCTTCCTTTTCTTTCTCTCTCTCCCTTGGAGTTAGTTTTTTTCCTTCTTTCTTCTTGGTTAACTGGAAGTGTAGAGGTGTTTTGGCATCTAAATGGGCTGTGAGATAATCTGCTGCTGTGGGTTAGTCTGTCGCCTCTTCTCCACGCCTGTCCACCCTTCACACACACACACACACACTTACACACACACACACTCTCTTATACACACACATTCTCTCTCTTGCACACACACACACTCTGACAAACACACATACATCGTCAGTGTCATTGCTTTTGCCCCCCTCGCCCCCATTCTCCCCTTCATGTAGTTGTTATTGGGGAGGGATGGGGTGCAGGGGACCGACTATGCTGAGGGGGGGGTAAAAGAGGAGGGGGGGGGGTAGTTGTGGTGGTGGTGGTGTTGTTGTGGGGGTGGCACTTGGAGGAGGGGTTGACGGGCCCACCTAGTCTATTCTGTTTAGTGGGGATGATTTGATTTATTTGAAGTTGTACAGTATGACTTGATTTCACAGCTGTTTTTGTTTTTGTTTTTTTCTTTGTTTTTGTTTTTTCTTTTGTTTTTTGTTTGAGATATAGAGTCTATCTTTTGTTGTATTTAAAAAAGATTTAAAAGGATGTACATGTTCTTTTCTTTGTGTTTGGAATACTTTGTATTTTTTCATGTTCAGTACATCAATAAATAAGTTGAAGGCAAATGAAGACATGTTTGTTTAGTCGTTACTTGATTGAATATTGCCCATAATAGAATGTTCTCATAATGACTATTACTTCTGATTGGATTAATATAATTATGTTTTTACATTGATTAATTGATTAATATAATGTTCTCCTAATGGCTATTATTTCTGTGGAACCATACAGTAAATGACTGTAGATGAGGTCATTTACGTAATGCGGTGTTGATGCAATCACGTTTCGCAAAGACCCTGATCATAAAGGCCCTTCCCAGAGAGGAGCAGGTCCCTTTGGGTACGGAGCTGAAACCCTCCCAGGGGCCCTCCACGGAAACTGACCAGACCCCCAGACCCAAACCTCCAGACCCTGACGTGGGAGGGGAGACCCTCTGCTGTCCTCCTTGACAAGTGCTTAAAGGTACGTATGTGTGTGTGTGTGTGTGTGTGTGTGTGTCTAGCATATGTATTTCATTTTAGTAAATGGAAACTGACCAGACACTGACGTTGGAGGGAAGCCCCTCTGCTGTCATCCTTGACAAGTGCTAAGAGGTGTGTATGTGTGTGTACATGGTAGTACTATGTGGTTGAATGAATGTGTGGGGTAATGTGAATGTAGGAGAAATGTTTCCTCTCCCAATAGGTAATGTGTGTGTTTGTGTGTGTGTCTAGCATATGTATTTCATTTTAGTAAATGGAGAGGTGATCGTTATGCTGTCAGGGTCTGGCTAACTGCTGGCCACATTACTGGAGTTTAATTCACTTTACTTCTGCAGCAGTTTTGTAGCAGTTGATGAATCACAGGGAGACAAGGGGACATAACTTAGGAAAATCATTAAACTGAAAGCTTTTTGGGCCTGGATCTAAGTTTTATCTCTCTTTTTGTTTGTTTGTTTGTTGGTGGAGTGCTTTGTTGCCCGGGCACTTATGTTACTTACCCAAGCAGGATTACAGCAATTGAATGCTCTGATGTACTTCCGCCACGAGACACCAAAACAACTTCTATGGCAGCCTGCTCTTCCAACCCCCCACCACACACACACACACACACGCACAGACACACACAAACACACAGACACACACACCCCAATCGATTGTCGGCAGCGCTGCTGAAAGCCTTGTGGTTTCATGGCCAGCCCAACACTAATGGACCCGGCCCCAGCCCTCTCCTCTGCTCTGCAGCCCTCTTCCCTGCTGACGCCCATAATTGCCGCACACTTTAGACACCGCCTCGGCCATGTTTGTGTCTCTCTCTCTCACACACACACACACACACACACAACGCAATGTCTCACATACACACAAACACACAAACACAATCTCTCACACAGACTGACAAAGACAAACACAATCTTTGTCTTTCTCGCACACACACAGGCGCACACCATACACGCGCGCACACACACAAACACAATCTCTTTCACCCAGACACACACACACACACACACACACAAAGACTTGGGGAAGGCAACTTCTGGAAGGAAGTGCCCGATGAGAGGGTATTGATTCCCAGGATGGGGCGGGCATTTTGCACTTAAAGAAGGCTGTGTTGTGTGTGTGTGTGTGTGTGTGTGTGTGTGTGTGTGTGTGTGTGTGTGTGTGTGTGCCGTGCCTCCTTCCTGAGATGCAGCGCTCCAGAGCCAAAGTGTCTGTCAAAGTGTCTGCTCAGTGCTGTTAGCGGTAGCGCTGGCTGGCCCTCTGCTGACTCTGCACACTGCTGTTAGCGTAGCCTAGCAAAGCGTAGCCTAGCGTCCCTCTGGCCCTCTGCTGACTCTGCACAGTGCTGTTAGCCTAGCGTAGCCTAGCGTAACCTAGCCTAGCGAGCTACGCCTTCAGATGACTCTAGCGTTGTTGGCGCCACGTGCTGCGTCACTGCACTAATGGCTGCTGCCTCGCCCTGTAGGGGTGGGTTTGGGTTTTTTTTGTTTTTTCCGGAGAAAAACATTTGGTTGGTGTCTATACGAGTGACATGAGCATATTATAAACATGACATGATATGTTATGAACATTAATGACACTTCATTCATGTTTATGACTTGTCATTATGTGTCATTTGGTTTTTGTAATGTTAATACTTTTGGGATGCAGGCATTGCAAAAGAATTTGACACTTAATGACAAGTCATGTCATTAAGTGTCATAAGTAGTCATGTCAAATGGCTCATGTCACCCTTATGTTGACACCTTCAAACAAATTGTAACCAAACATTTTTAACTGCCAAGTACGCTTTTAAAAAAAAAAGGCAAGAGTGTTAGAAAGGTTCTGTAATGTGCCCTGTGTTTGCACAACTGCTAATTGCGAATGCCTGTGAGTTATTATTGTGAGGTGTAGGTTATGCAGTCGTGAAGTGAATGGAAAATTTTGTCATATTATGGTCTTTATTTGACATGGAAGTTTGTCATCAACAAAATAATACGCCTAACTGACTCAGGTATCGTTATCGTACGCGTTGCTTGCTGACGCACTATTCAAGGACCAGCCCTTCTGGGAAGTAGAGTTGTGTGTTGTGTGGAAAATTACCAACCCTGTGTGTCGGGGTGTGTGTGTGTGTGTGTGTGTGTGTGTGTGTGTGTACATCTCGTCATAAACATCACAAAAGCTAGTAAACATGTCCATGGGATCATGAATGTAGGAAACATTGTGTAAATTGACGTGTGTGTGTGTATAAATTGTCTGAGTAAATGACGTGCGTGGGAGTAGTGAAAGTGTGTGTGTGTGCGCGCGTGTGTGTGTGTGTGTTCCTCCAAGTTTGCTGTGTGAGGCTTGAGCCTGGTCCAGACCACACCCCCCCCCCCTCCCTCCTGTATAGCTGCCCCCCCCCCCCCCCACACACACACACACACACACACACACACCCTCCTGTATATCTGGCTGGGCTGAAGGCCATGGGGCTGAGTGATGGGGCTGTGCGTTGGGCCAAAATGGCTTTCTAAATTGAGTCAGTTTTATTTTCCTTTGGCCAAATCCAATCCTATCTGGCTGCCCGCTGGAAGGGCCACATAAATTTCACCTGAAATACAGCGCCGTATCTTTCTCCTCTGCCCCCACAAGCACAGAGACACACACACACACACACACAGCACACACACACACACACACACACATACCAGCCTCACCCTTACTGGCTTTCCACAGTCTGAAGAGGTGGGGGGGGGGGGGGTGGCATCAGCTCTAATGGCTCATTCCGGAATTACTTGAATCAGGACCCACAGAAAGCACTCCCGTGTGTGTGTGTGTGTGTGTGTGTGTGTGTGTGTGTGTGTGTGTGTGTGAGCGCACGTCTTGCAGTTCCTGCTCCATCATTCGCGGTCGTGTTTGCATCAGCTCCCCTCGTTTCAGGGTGCAGAGAGCATCTCCCCCACACACACACACACACACACCTCCTCCTACCTCACCTCAGCCCCCCCCTCACCTTTTCTCACGTTGGCATATTTAATCCTCTCTCTCTCTCTCTCTCTCCTCTCTCTCCCTCCCTCCCTCCCTCTCCTCTTTCTCCTCTTTGCTTCATTTTAATCTCATCCTCCCATCTTCTTTCATCTCTTCCTCCTGCTTTATGGTTTTGTTCCTCACATTTTCTTCTCCTCTTCTCTCCTTCCCCCACCCTCTACCCCTTCCTCTCCTCTGCTAGTACATTCCACCTCTCCTCTTCCTCCTCCTCTCTCTCTCTCTCTCTCTCTCCATTCCTTTCCTCCGCCTGCCTCTACCCCTTCCTCTCCTCTGTTACTCCATTCCACCTCTTCTCCCCTCCACCCTCTCTCTGTCTCTCTCTCTCTTTCTCTCCTATTCCTCTCCTCCCCCTGCCTCTTCCTCTTCTCTTCTCTACTGCTCCCCTCCACACGTTTGCAGAGAAGGGGCTTGGTTAAAAGATGGATATGTCTTGCTCACTCTCTCTCTCTCTTTCTCTCTCTCTCTCTCTCTCTTCCTAAACCTATCCTCCCCCTGCCTCTACCCCTTCCACTTCTCTTCTCTGCTGCTCCCCACCATTCATTCGTAGAGAAGGGGCTTGGTTAAAAGATGGATATGTCTCTCTCTCCCTCTTTCTCTCTCTCTCTCTCTCTCTCTCTGTCTCTGTCTCTCTCCATTTCTCTACTCTTTCCTCTTCTCCTCTTCTCTGCTGCCCCTCCCCCTCTCCTCCTCCTCCTAGTGGTGTAGTCTGTGCTCCATCATCATTGGTGGCCATGTTTGCTGGAGAGCTCCTCAGGGTTTTGGGGTGCTGCTATACCTCTGTACCCCTCCTGTATCCCCACCGAACCCCAAGATTCCTTCACCCGCTTACCTTTCTTCATCTCCATCCATCTGTCATCCTCCCTTTCCACCCCCCCCCCCTTTTTGTTCAAACCAATCTTCCCTTTTTCCCTCGTTTGTTCACTTCATTCCCCCCATCCTGTCATCTTTTTCTTTTTTCTTTCTCCCTCTCTCCTCCCCCATGCCCTTTATCTGCCTTTTGTCTTTGTCTGTCTCTCTCTTTTTCTCTCTCCCTCTGTCTGTCTGTCTGTCTCTCTCTCTCTCTCTCTCTCTCTCCATTCCTCTCCTCCCCCCACCTCTACCCATCCCAGTGGTGCAGGGGTATTAGGTGGTTAAAAGGTGGCTGGGTCCATAAAACAGTCTCGTCCCATCATTCTTCTCTCCTCTCCTCTTGTCTGCGGGGGATGGGGGTTTGGAGGAGTGGACCTCATCCTCCTTTTCTCCTCCTACTCCTCCTCTCCTCCTTTCCCCTCCTCTTCTCTCCTCCTTTCCTCTCCTTGCCTCCTCTTGCCTCTTGTCTGCGGGGGATGGGGGTTTGGAGGAGTGGGCCTCATCCTCCTCTCATCCTCCTCCTCCTTTCCTCTCCTCCTCTTTCTCCTTTCCTCATAAAGCTTAATGAATGCCTTATACCACTATGAATGTTTTTGTAGGGTCTTAAAAATACTGGGTTCATAGAAAGTGTTACCAAAAAATGAGTACAACGGAAAGAACGGAAAGACAAAAGAGAGAGGTGGAGAAAAGAAAGTTATATTACATGTAGCCGATGCTCTTATCCAGAGCAACTTGGGGGGAATTAGAATTCATGGACAGCCTTACCTTACTTTCTTGTCTACACCTCTGTTTTGTCTTTCCTTTCTGCTGTATTTGTTTTTTTTTCTTTGTACTACTCTTCACTCATTCCACTCTTTTCTCTCATTCTTCTCTCATTCCTCTCTTATTCCTCTCTTATTCCTCTCTCATTCCTCTCTTATTCCTCTCTCATTCAGTTCTACTCATCTCTCATTCCTTTTAGCCATCTCCCACCATTTTCAAACACCTCTTCAACTCCGAGTCTGTGTGTATGTCTGACGGCTGGAACATCTGTGTGTGTGTGTGTGTGTGTGTGTGTGTCTGTCTGTGTGTATGTGGTGGGTCAGACTAATGGGTCGGTAGGCGTGTGTGTGTCTGTGTGTGTGTGTGTGTCTCTCTCTGTCTGTGTGTGTTAATTCTGTGCGGTGCTGCTGATTTCAGCAGGTGCCCGTAAACACATTTGCATGGCGCCGTCTGCCAGCCTGATTTATGGCGCTCGGAAATTTCCATTACGCTCATTTACAGCACTGCACCCATCTTCACACACACACACACACACATGCACACACACACACACATGCACACACACACACACACACATGCACACACACACCCACACACATGCACACACCCCCACATACACACACACATACACATACATACACGCATGCACACATACCCACACACACACATACGCATGCACACACATGCGCATGCCCACATACACACACACACACACACACACATACATACATACATACGCATGCACACACATACGCATACCCAAATACGCATGCCCACATACCCACATACATAGACTATTCCAAGACCATCTGTGTT
>CM059284.1:5879969-5882469 GCA_030347295.1 Setipinna tenuifilis | reverse complement strand
GAGTGTGTGTGTGTGTGTGTGTAAGAGAGAGACATTGAAAGGCTGACAAAAGGTTGATGAGATTTGTGCTGAACAGCCAATCAAATCACTCCCCTCTCTTTCATGCACCCAAAGCAATAAAATGATTGGCTACAACCACTGACCAGGCAATACTTTTTTGTTTTCCATTTACAGCGACAGGACCACACACACACACACACACACACACACACACACACACAAACACACACACACACACCTCTGACCATAAACACTATGGGACTGTAGCTACACACCCTTCTTTTAAGTCCAGTTGTGTGATAGTCAAGACAAGACACCCAAGACAAAGGGGGTGGAGGAGTGTGTGTGTGTGTGTTACACGCGTGGAATTTAATTTCTACATTTCACTTCCATTTTACCAGCCCCTGACAAATAAATGGTACAATTCACCAGCCATTCAACAGTAAATTATCATTTTGTGTCCAACATACCAGCCATTTTCATATTTTACCAGCCTCATTTCCATCCCTGGTGTGTGTGTGCGTGCGTGCATGCATGCATGCGGGTGTGTGTGAGTGTGTGTGTGTGTGTGTGTGAGAGGGGGTGTTCACCAGTGATCCTTCATGTTCTTAATCACTGAGGGACTATTTAAATGTGGCCCATCCCAAGAGTGTCCTAAAGATCTCTTAGCTGCTCCTCTGAGCGGAGGGTCTTCACTGTAATGCAGATGAGTCCCATTTAGCTGTGCCCACATACACACACACAGTAGGGCCATTAGATGTGGCATTCAACTGTGCCTATATACATACATACAGTAGGGCACTAGATATGCCATTTAGCTGTGCCTTCATACCTACAGTAGGGCCCTTAGATATGCCATTTGGCTGAGCCTACACACATACATACAGTAGGGCCTTTAGATATGCCATTGAGCTCTGCCTACATACGTACAGTAGGGCATGCAGATCAGTTTCATTTAGCTGTGCCCACATACAGTACAGTGCAGTAGAGCACTTGGATATGGCATTTAGCTGTGCCTACATACATACATACATACGGTAGAGCACTTAGATATGTAGATATCCCACAGCAGTGCAGCACACTGAGCTGAGCAAGCAGAAGGGGGAGTTGAGAGACATCTCTGACTTGCACATCTTTAGGATCCTCTGTCCACACACACGCACAAGCACACACAAGCACATACATGTGCATACACCCACACACATACGCACACACCATACACATACGCACACAGATGCATAAACACACACCACACACACAAGCACACACCATACACATGCAAGTACAAGCACACACCACACCATACACACACACACACACACACACACACACACACACACACACACTATCTCTCTCGACATGTTGAGTCATGTGTTTCCACTCTAATGAATTTCTGCTATGTTTCCAGCCCCTTCCTCCCATTAAGAATTCCCTCCAGTTGTTTTTCCAGTCCACTCCTTCCTGTTAGGAATTCCCTCCAGTTCCACTCCTGCTCCCTCTTCTTCCTGCTTCTCTTTGTGTTGTTCTCTTCTCCTCTCTCTCCATTCTTATTCTTCTTCATTCTCTTCTACCCCTTTTTTATCCATTTTAGCCTCCTCCCTGATCGCCTGTTCATTTCTCTCTCTCCTATCCTCATGAGTCTCACTTGCTTTTTTGCACTTTAACATCTCCTCCTACCTCTCTCTGTGTTTCCTTTATTCATTCATTCATTCATTCATTCATTCATTTATTCATTCATTCATTCAGCCATACCCCATCTTATGTTAATTTGTGTGTTTTCATGTCCCCCTTTTCTCTCTCTCTTCCCTCATTGTTCTCTCGATCTCTCTCTTTCTCTCTCTCTCTCTCTCTCTCTCTCTGTCTACTCTTTCTGTCTCTCTCCTGTCTTCCCTATCTCATTCATTTATATATGTGGAGGAGAGATCTTTTTCTTGCACTGTTACTTATTTATTCTGTGTTGTAAATATTCCACATACATGTCTGCACTGGAGGAGCTGCTTTCAATGCCATTGTATTTGTGTATAGTGACTATAAAAGGCATTATATTGTACTGCACTGCTATTCTATTCTATTCTATTCTATTCTTTTCTTTTGTAGATGCATAGGTAGGTAAGCATGGCAGCCTTGGCTAACCCATAGTAAATAAAAGGCATTCTCTTCCTTTCTTCTTATCTCTTCTCCCCTCTTCTCCTCTTCCCTCTTCTCTCCTCTCCTCTCCTCCTCTCCTCTGTTGTAGATGCATAAGTAGATGAGTGTAGCATCCTTGTCTGACCTGTGGTGGTGGTGTGATGAGGTGGAGCTGGCTGGCTGTGTGTCACTCTGCGTTGTGCAGCCCAGTCTAAATCATTCACACAAACAAGCGCCCAGAATAGCCCTCCCCAGCCCAGCCCTAGCTCTGCCCAGCCAGCCCACCCTTACAGCCCAGCCCAGCCCAGCCCAGCCCTGCCCAGCCCAAACCACACCAGATGCCCCAGCAGATGCCAATCACCACTCCCACCCC
>CM059284.1:5864969-5874969 GCA_030347295.1 Setipinna tenuifilis | reverse complement strand
AATAAAAGTAGTGTGCACACTATGGAAAAAAAAGAAATAAATTCAGGGCCCTTAAGTAAAATAACAAAATAGTAAAACTTATGTGGACTGGAAGGGACGGCTCGCCATCAGGGTGACTGGATGGATCCGGGACCACAGTTGCAGTTCAAACTGTCGTGAACTAAACCAACAAAAAAACCTGACCTACAAAAAGTAGGGTCAGAGAACATATATTTCAACACTATTCAACATTAATATTCAATGCTAAATCTAAGATGCATCATATAAAATATTTACATGTCAAAAGATGTACCCTGTAATATCTAACACTGGCATAACTCACTCATAAATCTAAATTTCCTCAGTTGTACAATATTCATTACATCCTAAGCGCATTGTTTATAAGCTTAAGTGTTTATAAGTTCTTAAGTGTTCACATAAGATAAAATGAAATAACATTGTAACATTCCAAGTGTCATCTTTCATGACCATAACATAACAAAACAGATCATAACATAGAAATACCCTTTTTGATTTAAAGCTTAGAGGTATCAAGTGACAGAAGCGTGCTTAATTTACTCTTACACTAATAGGCCTATTCATGAAAGAGAAAATTGCACTAAGAATTACCCTCTAGTTACTTTAAATTCAGTACAGTGACAATACAGTACAATTTCAATAAGTTGCATAGTGCAAATAAACATTACATTTAAAACATATTCAAAACACACATGAAATTACTCTCCTCTCCCTTTAAATCGTCATTCAGAAAGTAAAACACTTTCCCTTTAAACTGTTATAAACACATCAACATGAATGGGCTACCACATCATGGATATGTTTATAACCGTTTCACCGTTCATATCAGTTCATTCATAACACTAGCGTAACCACTGCATTCACTCATTACGGGGCAATCGTCATTCATATCGGCGCATTTATAACATCAACACGGACACTACACTTGTTAAGTACAGGAGATAAGGTGGGAAAACAGCACCAGGGTAGCTAAAATGGCTTATTTCTCACCGTTGATCGATGAATGATTATCACCGCAGGTCTCTAGGCGAACGGGGCAGTTTGCCTGTCATCAGAGAACTACCGTAAGCATCGGATGGTGGTTAACATCAATATATAGTTATTTTTAGGTTGTAAGCTTTTCTTACCGGCTTCTTGTTGTTAATTGGTTCTCTGGGGGGATGTTACAAGACTTGTTTTTCTTCTTTTATACGGTTACGTTAGATTTTCGTTAGATGGTCAAAGTTTTCTTACTAGCTCTCAGATAAGTGGGTGACGGTTCTTGATACAAGTTAACGGCTAATGTAACTTAACGGCTTTGCTTTGTTCTGTAGCGCGAGCCCGAACGTGGTTTGCGCAGCCTCTGATTGGCTGCTGATGTTACTCAGCTATTTGGATGTTTCAAGATAAAAGTCTCTACCCCGTGTATTCTACGTATTGTATGTAGTATGTGGGTAGTAGACTGGGTAGTTTACTTTGTGTGTGCGTGTATCTGTGTGTGTGTGTGTGTGTGTGTGTGTGTGTGTGTGTGTGTGTGTCTTTAACCCCTGGTTACATCCTCCCCTCCTGAACCTATGCACGTCCCTGTGCAAGGTAGACAGCTACACGGCAATTATAGGAGATGGGGTGGGGGATTGGACAGGATCTTAACTTATTTCGGACCAAGCTGTGGACAGTCCTTGAAAGAAGGATTTCACTACTGCAATCAAAGGATTTCCTAGCTCTGCATAATCAAGCCGTTGTGGGGGTTGACGGTTGCGCTCAGATCTCCTCAGAGGTTCATCAGTGTCTGCGTTCTCGTGGTTACTCACTGTTCCATTCTTTCCTGTCAGTTCCTCTCTTTGTTCCTCAGGTTCTACTGCTCTGACATCACCATTCTCCTTATCATTGTCAGACATTGCTGGGGGAACTAAAGGTTGTGCTTCCTCCGGTACATGAGGTTGAATCGCGGCAGGATCATTTACTTGTTCAGTTGGTGTGTCTCTATCAGTTGGTATGTCTCTACCGGTGGGTGTGTCCCTATCGGTGGGCAAGTGTTCAGCATCACTCTGATGAAGGCTAGACTCAAGCATCAAAGGACTATCTGGACTACTTTTGGACATGTCAGGTAAGTTTAGATCAGGTATGTTTGATTGAATGTCAAGTTCGGGTAAGTTGTTACTGCTTTGAACATTGAGTGGACAAGGACGTGGAGGTCCTTGGATATGGGTCATGGGAAGGTGTGGATGTGCAGAACTCTCATTGACCACAGGGACGGGGGAACTCAACCAGACAGGGATGAGCGAGTAGTCATCGTCATCGGAGAAGCTCTCTTCTTCTGCTTCTGGTTTTGCACGAGTTCTTGGTCTGTGCGGTACTGGCTTCTGCACAGGCTGACTGGTTTCCTCTGCAGGTAGGTACCCACACGGGAGCAATAGGTCTCTGTGTAGTGTTCTTTGGGGACCATTTCCAGTTTCTGGTTGAACAGTGTATACAGGGAGAGTGCCTGCTCTTTTCACCACCACATGGACAGTGGGTTCCCATTTGTCCGCGATCTTTTGCTTCCCTCGTATGCGAACGTTCCTGACCAGCACTCGATCTCCAGGTCCCAGGTCTGAGGCGGTAACATGCCTGTCGTACCTGGTCTTGTTCTTCTGCGCTATCTTAGCAGCCTTCTCCATAGCCACTTGGTAGCTCTCTCTTAGACGTGACTTGAGGTTTTGCACATATTCGGAGTGAGAGGGATACTGGCCTTCTTGCACTGGCAGCTGGAAAGCGAGATCAACAGGTAGGCGGGGCTGGCGTCCAAACATGAGTTCATACGGGGTGAAGCCAGTGACATCGTTCCGGGTGCAATTGTAGGCGTGGACTAATGGTCTTACATGGTCGCGCCAACAGGACTTATCTTTGTTTTGGAGAGTGCCCAGCATGTCGAGGAGGGTGCGGTTAAACCTTTCTACAGGGTTACCCCTGGGGTGGTATGGGGTTGTCCGAACCTTGTGGATGCCAGCCACTCGACAGAGTTCTTTAATGGTGCGGGACTCGAAATCTGGACCTTGGTCACTATGTAACCTCTCAGGGATACCATAGTGCACCATAAAATTCTCCCACAGACACTTTGCTACTGTGCGGGCTCTTTGATTGGGTGTTGGGATCGCAACCGCATATTTAGTGAAGTGATCAGTGATAACCAATATGTCTTTGGTCCCGCTTTTGTCAGGTTCAAGGGACAAGTAGTCCATGCAAAGGAGCTCAAGGGGTCGTGTGGTTTTGATGTTGACCAAAGGGGCTGCTTTTTCGGGTTGCGCCTTTCTCCTCACGCACCTGCCACATGTCCTCACCTTCTCTTCCACATCTAGCACCATCTTTGGCCAGTAGAATCGATTTCTTATGAGATCCAGTGTCCGGTCGACTCCCATGTGGCCCATGTGATCGTGCAGGCTGGTGAGCACTTGGCTGCGGAGCTCGGCTGGAAGGACAAGCTGATGCATTCTCTGGGATCCCACTTGGCGTCGCCTGAACAGGATGTTGTTGTGGAGCTCGAGACGAGGAAGTTCACGGAGGAAGAGAGGAAGATCAGGAAGTTGGGCGCGCAAAGTGGGGGGTGGCGTGTCCCCATGTTCGATTTGATTGATGATGTGCTTTATACATTGATCCGCGCGTTGTTTAGCTGCTATCTCATCACTAGAAAGATGGGGGATGGTTGGAAGGCCTCCAAACTGATCTTCTTGTTCATAGCATTCAGGAACAGCACTGAAGGACACGGCAAGAGTCTCCACGAAGGCCACACAGTCAGTGTCTCCTCCCCCCTCAACATCAGGGCTGGTGCTGAATGCAAGGTGTCTCTCACAGATGGCCTTCACAACAGAGTTATCCACCACATCGATGTTATTTGGATCGGAGAGGTGATCTTGTGCGAACTGCTGTATGCGTTCTCTCTCCTTCTGTGATTTGACATCATCTTCCAGCATTCCATGCGGTCTGCGTGATAGGCCATCTGCATCCCCATTCTGTCTCCCTGGCCGGTAGAGGAGTTTGAAAGAATACGTGGACAGTGCAGCTAGCCACCTGTAGCTTGTTGCATCAAGTTTAGCTGAGGTTAGGATGTAAGTCAGCGGGTTGCTATCTGTTACAACGGTGAAATGGTTGCCATACAGGTAGTCGCTGAATTTCTCTGTAACCGACCACTTGAGTGCCAGGAACTCGAGTTTGTGCGCTGGGTAGCGACTCTCGCTTTTTGACAGACCCCTACTTGCATACCCTATGACCCTAAGCTGGTTTTCTTGCTCTTGGTATAATACAGCACCGAGCCCGGTGGTACTGGCATCGGTGTGAAGTATGTAGGGTTTTTGAGGGTCAGCGAAAGCTAGAACAGGGGCTGTAGTGAGGCTCTGAATGACTGTCTCAAAGGCTTGCTGGCATTCTGGTGTCCAGCGGCTTCCAAAAGGCTCTTTGGGGTTCAGGTATTGGGCTGTCTTTGGTCTCGTGTCTGTCTGCTTTGCTTGGCATTTCTTGTGGTATGGCGGGTAGCCGGAGGTCAAGTTGTGGAGGGGCTTCACGATGCTGGAGTAGCCCTTAACAAACCTTCGATAATACCCAGCGAAACCAAGGAAGGACTTTAGCTCTCGTAGGGTCTGGGGGACAGGCCATGTCTTGAGGGATGAGATCTTCTCAGGATCTGTCTCGACACCATTTCTGGAGACTACATGTCCCAGGTAACGGACGGACGTCTGGAAAAACACACATTTTTCTGGGGACAGTTTCAATCCGAACTCTTTGAGACGGGTCAGCACTTTCATCAGTCTTTCTTCGTGCTCCTCAAGGGTTCTGGAGAATATTATAAGGTCGTCAAGGAAGACGAGGACATCTTTTAAATGCATATCCCCCATGCAGCGTTCCATCAATCGCTGAAATGTGCTGGGGGCGTTTGTCACTCCTTGGGGCAGTCGGTTGAACTCCCAGAACCCGAGGGGACACACGAAGGCAGTCTTTGCTTTGTCTTTCTCTTCGACCTCAATCTGGTAGTACCCCGACTTTAAGTCCAAGACCGAGAACCACTGTGCACCATTAAGAGCTGAGAACGTATCCTCCAGCTTCGGAAGATTATACGCGTCTTTGATGGTTTGAAGGTTTAGACGTCTGTAATCGATGCACAGCCGGACTTGGCCATTCTTTTTCCGGACGACTACTATGGGAGATGCAAATGGTGACTCAGATTCCCTGATAACTCCTGCATCCAGAAGCTCTTTGATGTGCTTTCGGACAGCTTCGAGGTCCTGCGGGTGGATTGGTCTGGCCCGTAGCTTAAAGGGAGTTTCATCTGAGAGTTTGATTTGGTGTCGCACTTGGTCTGTCCGTCCAAAGTCCAGGTCATGCTGCGCAAACACCTCTGGCATGTTGTTGAGCTGCTGGATGATGCGTTGTTTCCACTCAAGTGGGACTGGGGAATCACCAAAATCAAAATCTAAGGTGGGCTTAGGAAATGACTGGGTCTCGGAGTTGGTTTGAGGAGATTTTGGCCGTTTAGTCACATTGTGTTCTTTTAGCAGAATGGTCTGGTAGGCACTAATTTCTGCTATGGTGCACTTTGCAGGAATGACAATGTCATGGTCAGATTCATTGCTGATGATAACTGGCAGTTTATGAGGCCGTAGCTGAGGGAAATCAACCAGACCGGATTTTACTAGTAAACCACCTGGCAAAGGAGACGACGATGGGTACTCAATGACCACAGATTTCTCATCTTGAAAGCCACTGACGAGGGCGACTCCCTCCACCACTACAGTTTCACCAGCTGGGATGAGTTGAGGTGTCTTGCCTTGCATCTTCACCACCCCCTGGGGGTTGTTGCTTAGCTGCTTCCGTCTTGACTCGATGACTTTGAAGACTACTGCATAGCCATGTGGGAGGGGCTGGCGACTGGTTGTGTCAGTGTTGGAGTATATGTCAAAGAGTACGTCTAAGGTGTTGGTGCCTATGAGTAGGAGGGAATGTGAAGTGTCAGGGACCACTAAGGCTAGTGTGTTTACATCTATGGGGGCTCCTATGAAACCTTCTGGAAAGGTAATGGTTATTGTGATGTAGCCAAAGTAAGGCACAGGCTGGCCATTTGCTCCTTCAACTTCCAAGAGGTCATGCAGTGGCTTAATGGGTTGTTCAGAGAAGTGCTGCTTGTAAAAGGACTCAGGAACTGTGGTGACTTGTGACCCAGAGTCAAGGAGGCAGTTGATTTCTTCCCCCTTTACAGTTACCTGAGCTGTGCTCTTGGAGCCAACCAGTTGGTTTGGGAGTTGGAACTGGTGGTTCCGCTTTGAATGGCGAGGATGGGAATGTGGCTGGGTGGTAAAAGTGTGTGCTTTAACTTTGTTGGGTTTCACTCGTGTTCTGTTTTCATGGGTTATCCCATTTCTATTACTTGTTCTGTTTTCGTTACTTCTATTATGTTCACTGATTACATAGTTTTCATGGCTTACATTGGAGGGACGCTGTTGGCTCTCCTCAGGCCCTGTCTGTCCCACAACAGGAACCTTTAAGCGTTTAAAGGCAAACTGGAACCATTTCGGGCTTCCCACTGCTGCTGTCTTTCCTGTAATTGCCTCTTCTTCTCTGCTACCAGGCGGGGGTTGGCAGGGTCAGTGCAGCAGGGGGCGATGTGGCCGTCTTCGCCACAATTGAAACAGTACCACGGCCGGGGTTTGTTTGTGGGTGGTGTCACACACTGTCTGTTTATGTTTGTATCTGGGCCGTTTGTTTTTGGTGTTCTGTTCTGTGGCCTCCCTGCAGATCCCTTGTGGTTGGTGCTCTGTGTCTTTTTCTGTGTCATAAAGGTGGTAAGTTGGCTTTGCAGACTGGCCACTTGTTTTCGCAGATCTTCAATCACATTGATGGCACCAGTGTTCTCCTCTGGTTCAAGAACGTACGCATCATGAAAGTGGACCTGAGCTTTCTGCTTCATGATGCCCATGTGCCTCTTCATGCGGGTGGACTTTGCTTCCTGTCGGTCTTCTTCAGAACGAATCATTAACAGGAGGTCTGAAAAGTGGGGTGGGCTGTTTTTCTTTTGCTCTAGCTGCAGTGTACTAATCAGGGTGTTATCCCAACACCCCCGACAGAACTGCTTTAGGATGTGCTTGTCCCCCTCTTTGGGTGTAACTCCCCCTCGTCGTGTGGCATAGTTTAGGGCCAACTGAAGTCGTTGCAGGTAAGCGGATGACTTCTCACCGGGATCTTGTAGGGTGTTGAGGAACTGGGCGAAGAGCTCTTCTCCATCCGCTACCGTGCCGTAGGCTGAGTCTAGCAGCTGTAAGTAGGCTGTAGGCAGTGATCCAGGCAGCAGGCCTTTAACAACATCCACTGCTGGTGGCAGTAAGTTTTCAAGGATCTTTCTGGATATCTGCAGGGGTGACATACTGGGGTCATTTTGTAACAGCTCAATGTGCATACGCCATGTGTCGTAGTCAGTCTCATGGTTAGGTATGGGGGTCTTGCCAGAGAAGGAGCGGAGTCTCACTTGGGACTGCATGTGAGGGAAAGCGTCTTGGCTCCGTACAATGTGTTCGACCACAACCTTCTGGATGTCAGGTGGGTTCACGTCGCTTAGGGAAAGGGACGGTGCTCTCTTAGTATCGACTAGTGTGGTATGATCGGCATCTCCATGGCCGTTTGGTGTAACATTGGGAAGTGAGATGTGGGGTGGTTCTTTATAAGTTGGTATGAATGGGGCTGTGGTCTCGACATGTGCAGAGGGGGGCTCGTCAATTGTGTGTTGCATGGCTTCTATGTCTACTCCTATCTGGGACATCATTTCTTTTAAGACCTCACCATAATTTTTGCCACTCATCTTAGCTAATCGCTTGAGCTCAGTTAAGTATGTTTTGGTAACATTACAGCCAACCTTGGTAGTGTATGTACTGCTAAGTAGTTTTACTTCATAAAGCGCAGGGAATTCACCTTGTGCTGTGTAAGCGTATGGTAAGTGAGGCTCTAAGGTTTCAATAGCTGAACCGCTAGAATATTCAACGATCAGGTTTTGGAAGAATTCGGACTGTGGGTCTTCAACTAAAAGTACTCTATCAATTTTACCATATTGTTTAAGGAAATCAAGGGCTTGTTCGTCTTGTTCGGGTACGTGAGTTATTCCACTAACTAAAACTGCATTTGGAATTTTGACACCAGACTTCTGTATAAAATCCATATTAGTAATAACAGATTGCTGCTCAATATTGGCTCCTGGCAGGCTCGCCACTTCTGTAACCAAGCTTTGCAATTAAGCAAGAGTGAATTACAGTAAATATATATATATAGATCAATACTATGGACCTGATATCAGAAGGACTAAATTCGCAGGGAGCCAATAAAGAGCAACAATGATGAGACAACACAGTTGTACTTTGTTTGAGTTAATACTCGTATATTATATGCAAATAGTTATACAAATAGTTATGAATAACCCAACTAAATAATAAATAAAAGTAGTGTGCACACTATGGAAAAAAAAGAAATAAATTCAGGGCCCTTAAGTAAAATAACAAAATAGTAAAACTTATGTGGACTGGAAGGGACGGCTCGCCATCAGGGTGACTGGATGGATCCGGGACCACAGTTGCAGTTCAAACTGTCGTGAACTAAACCAACAAAAAAACCTGACCTACAAAAAGTAGGGTCAGAGAACATATATTTCAACACTATTCAACATTAATATTCAATGCTAAATCTAAGATGCATCATATAAAATATTTACATGTCAAAAGATGTACCCTGTAATATCTAACACTGGCATAACTCACTCATAAATCTAAATTTCCTCAGTTGTACAATATTCATTACATCCTAAGCGCATTGTTTATAAGCTTAAGTGTTTATAAGTTCTTAAGTGTTCACATAAGATAAAATGAAATAACATTGTAACATTCCAAGTGTCATCTTTCATGACCATAACATAACAAAACAGATCATAACATAGAAATACCCTTTTTGATTTAAAGCTTAGAGGTATCAAGTGACAGAAGCGTGCTTAATTTACTCTTACACTAATAGGCCTATTCATGAAAGAGAAAATTGCACTAAGAATTACCCTCTAGTTACTTTAAATTCAGTACAGTGACAATACAGTACAATTTCAATAAGTTGCATAGTGCAAATAAACATTACATTTAAAACATATTCAAAACACACATGAAATTACTCTCCTCTCCCTTTAAATCGTCATTCAGAAAGTAAAACACTTTCCCTTTAAACTGTTATAAACACATCAACATGAATGGGCTACCACATCATGGATATGTTTATAACCGTTTCACCGTTCATATCAGTTCATTCATAACACTAGCGTAACCACTGCATTCACTCATTACGGGGCAATCGTCATTCATATCGGCGCATTTATAACATCAACACGGACACTACACTTGTTAAGTACAGGAGATAAGGTGGGAAAACAGCACCAGGGTAGCTAAAATGGCTTATTTCTCACCGTTGATCGATGAATGATTATCACCGCAGGTCTCTAGGCGAACGGGGCAGTTTGCCTGTCATCAGAGAACTACCGTAAGCATCGGATGGTGGTTAACATCAATATATAGTTATTTTTAGGTTGTAAGCTTTTCTTACCGGCTTCTTGTTGTTAATTGGTTCTCTGGGGGGATGTTACAAGACTTGTTTTTCTTCTTTTATACGGTTACGTTAGATTTTCGTTAGATGGTCAAAGTTTTCTTACTAGCTCTCAGATAAGTGGGTGACGGTTCTTGATACAAGTTAACGGCTAATGTAACTTAACGGCTTTGCTTTGTTCTGTAGCGCGAGCCCGAACGTGGTTTGCGCAGCCTCTGATTGGCTGCTGATGTTACTCAGCTATTTGGATGTTTCAAGATAAAAGTCTCTACCCCGTGTATTCTACGTATTGTATGTAGTATGTGGGTAGTAGACTGGGTAGTTTACTTTGTGTGTGCGTGTATCTGTGTGTGTGTGTGTGTGTGTGTGTGTGTGTGTGTGTGTCTTTAACCCCTGGTTACAGAGTAGTTTTGGC
>CM059284.1:5849969-5859969 GCA_030347295.1 Setipinna tenuifilis | reverse complement strand
CTTCTTCTGCCTCCCCAAAGGCTTGCTACGTAGGCCACCCTTATCTCACACACACACTGAACAAAACACCACCACTCACACTCCACACAAAGGCACTTGGTGTTTCTTTATAAAAGTGTTTAGGGCGCTATGAAAGACACTGTTGAGAAGAAAGTATGGCTGTACTGTATGACGAATCCTTCATAATGATGAATAGCTCATTTGTATAAGGCCTCCACCTAACAACCTCACATGCTGTAGTCCCCATTCATTACTTGCATTGAGAGCAGCAGCGTGACTGATGGGGCTCTATATATAATGTCTTGCGTTTGCGCTTTTTTGGCGAATTCATACATGTGGCCCTGGTTACTCAGGGCTAAATGAGCAACGTGGCCCGAAAGAAAGACTTTATTTGAAGGCGTCTACATAAGGGTGACGATAGCCCTTTACAAACAATGTTATAACATATGTTATAACACACGTCATTAACATCATTGACACTTCATTAATGTGCATGGCTGTTCATGCATGACTGTACTCAGGGCTAAATAAGCAACGTGGCTCAAAAGAAATCCTTCTTAGTAAGACTTTACTTGAAGGCGCCTACATAAGGGTGACAATAGCAATGTATAAACGTGTTATAACATGTTATTAACACGATTGAGACTTCATTTATGTTCACGACTGTTGTTATTAAGTGTCATTTGGTTTTTGCAATGTTTGCAAAAACCCCCAAAAATACCCCCTCATACAGATTAAACAGTTATGGAAATGATTGGTGATAGTAGTTACCAACTAATCAATACACTGTTGTAGCTCCATAATGCAATACAGTACACTTAGCTGGCGCTTTTATCCAAAGCAACTTAGCTATTTAGGTACAGGGTATTGGTTACAGTCCCTGTAGCTATGCAGGGTTAGGTGCCTTGCTCAAGGGCACTTCAGCCATGGATGAAGGTGTAGGGAGTCCACATACACTCTTCCTACTGGTGAGGATGGGATACAAACCTGCAACCTTCTGCTTACTCTGTGTTCCTCTACACCTCTGTCAGCTTACTTACTCAGCTTTAGCGTCTGCTAAATGTAATGTAATGTAATGTAAGTGTAATGTAATGTAATGTAATGTAATGTAACCTTCTGGTAATGTAATGTAATGTAATGTAACCTTCTGATCCCAACACCATCTCCTTAACCACTACGCCACAGCTGCCCACAGAACATGCAACAATGTGTGTCTTGTGCAGGGAGTACATGCAGATTCTTCCTACCGGTAAGGGTGGGATATAAACCTGCAACCTTCTGATCCCAAGATCATAGCTACCTACAGCACATAAAACAATGTGTGTCTTGTAAAAGTGTTTGATGCCGGACGGGGAGAGGAGAAAGACGGGCGAATACAAATGCCTGATTAAAGCAGATGACTGATTAGCGTCCTTGTGTGTGTGTGTGTGTGTGTGTGTGTGTGTGTGTGTGTCCTTGTGTAAGGGCCTTCTAAGAATGTCCTCCTGATGGACCCTCTCATTCTGGACACGCTGCTGCTGCTGAGATTGATGCGTCTGCACAGGCAATAAAAAGTTACTCAGTGAATTACAAACAGCATATTAGCTGATGAGAGATTTCCCTGGAAGAAGAAGAAGAAGAAGAAGAAGAAGAAGAAGAAGAAGAAGACACCTTAAAACATTTGGACACGGTTGATGAGTCATACTACAGTTAATTTCAGCAGATGCTTTCAGTGAAAGAGGAGGATTTTAGTGAAACCAAAATATTTCAGGTACACTGTCCTTCAGATTTAGTCATAATGAAGCAACGTCAGATGATGTAAGTAAAAAAAAAGAAAAAACTAACCAAAAATACCTGTGAAAATGGATCAAGTGTGGAACCGGCTCTACTTTCTTTTTTTTCCTCCTTGAAAAAAAAACATCTTATTTTAGACGAGACTGTAAGAGGTTGGTGCTCCCTACGTCAGCTTTCTGGTGTAACCCCCCCCCCACACACACACACACACACACACCATCCCTCTCCCCTCGCCTCCCCACCCTACCCTCCCACCACACCCCTGACTTTTCTCTCTCCGATCTCTCCCCCGACCCAAAAAAAGTCAGCACAACCACCTCCACCCACCCACACACACACACACACACACCATCCCTCTCCCCACCCCTCCCTACCCCACCCGCACCCCTCACCCCTCACTCCCCTCTCTCCCCCCACCCAAAAAAGTCCCTACAACCACCTCCACCCCGCACCCCCCCCCCCCCCCCCCCCCCCACACACACACACCATCCCTCTCCCCACCCCACCCCTCACCTTTCTCTCTCCCCTCTCTCTCCCAGTGATGAAAAATTTCTCCTTTGACTTTGATTCTGCAACACCACGTCTGATCCAGATCTGTCACTTTGCTCAGCAGAACTATGTGTTTCTCTAAAAGGAAAAAAGAAAAAAACGAAAGAAAAAAAGGCAGGGTCGGTCAACTTGGATAGGATAGAGAGGGACAGAGGGGAAAAGAAAAGAAAAGAAAAGAAAAGAAAAAAACTAACAGCCGGCAGGTTGTGCTCCACATGAAAGGGAGTGTGTGTTGTGGTTTGAAGATTGAATGTGAAGTTTGCGTAGTTAAACATTAAACGCTGTGCATGCCACTTGCCTAATTACAGTCACCACACATTACTTTTTAAAACAGGACAGAGAATTGCTACTCACCTTTTCCAGTCTCTTTGCTCTGCTTGTGTGTGTATGTGCGTTTGTGTGTGTGTGTATTTGTGTGTTTGTTTATTTGTTTGTATGTTTATTTGGGTTTTGCATCTGTGTTTGTGCAAACCTGTGTGTGTGTTCAGTGTGCGTGCGTGTGCATGCACATGTGTGTGTGTCTGCGTGCATTCAGTGTGTGTGTTCTGTGTGTATGCGTGTGTGTGTGTGTGCTTGCGTGTGTGTGTGTGTGTGTGTGTGTCCGTCCGTGCGGTATGCCAGGAATAAGAGCAGTCTCTACAGTTTAAATGCTTACTGCACACTTCTATATTCGGCTGTGTCTCGAGTAGTGCTCCACAAGCCAGGGCCATTTGAGCTGCGTCCAGGGGTACACACACACACACACACACACACACACACACACACACACACACACACACACGCAGACTTGCACATCCACAGTAAATGTGTATAAAAGTGTTGATTTACTCTGTAGCTCCCTACCCTACATACCTCTGTGAGCTTGCTCAGCATGGGCTATTGGGTGCTATGCTGCACTATTGTGCTACACATTGTGTCTTTCACTTATCTGTATTATACAAGTCATATTATACTTTTTGCTATGTTTATATTGTTATGTTTTGGTATTATTATGTTTTATGGTCATGTTCATAAGATTAATGTTTAATGTTCACTGTTGGCCTAGGTAGTGCTACAATTTCAAATCCTGTGTGTACAACCTGTACATATGACTTTTGACAATAAAGCTAACTTTAGCTTTGACAAATAGGATGCATAACAGCACTCTTTGATAAACACATAACATGTAATGTGTGAATAAGCTAGTGGAACACATACTCTCCAATGTCACACTGAGCCTAAAGTTAGCATCCTCAGCAAAGGCCTTTGATTGTTACACAAACACCACACATGATATTAGCGCCCTTGATGAAGCCCTAGCGTGTGAGTTAGCGAGTGGAACATGCTTATATATACACATCCCAGTGTGACATTGAGTCTATAGTTAGCCTCCTCAGTGCAGCACAGTACAGTCCCTTTGATTGCTACGCTAACACTATGTATCACATTAGCGCCCTTGATGAAAAACTCCTAACATGTGTGAATTATGTGCTGGAACATACAGTGCAGTGCAGTGCAGTACAGTGTCCCATGTCACATTGAGGCTGTAAAAAAAAAGGCGGGCGAGGCGAGGCGAAGCTTATATCCTTGCATGTCTCCGGGAAGTTCCTTTTGTACTTGTGCACCTACATACAGAACAGAACAAAGTGCGGCGCGGTGCGCTAAGTAGATCAGCTGCTATTTTTGACAATCTGGATCTCACATGATCTTCTCCCTTTTTTCTGTTCATGCCAAGTTTGCGCAGTGGGTATGTGGGTATCTGCTTATTGTGTCGAAATGGGAAAGAGAGGCCTGGCCTGTGAAACGTGTGCTTAAAAATATAAAATGGATGCCTGCCGTGGAGGGATATAAAAAAGGAGACCTGTGAATGCTTTGAGGATGGCCCAGTTGCGGTAATAAATCTCCCCCTAATTATCTAAGTGTATAGGAAGCGTGAAGCGAAATTAAGCAATGACTATTATCAGGTTGATAGCCAATAATTACTGACTAACTCGCCGCCTATTATGGAAGCCCCCGTGGTTACAGTAGGCTCGATTTAGCTCAAGACAGACGCACACACACACGCACACACACACACACACACACACACACACACAATTTCCACCTCTCTCTCTCAGTGCTCTTTTTTCTCTCTTGAGTTTTTTTTCCTGTGTTCCCAGTGTGAACTTCACACGTACATACATACAGTACATGCACAGACACACATCTGCATCTGCATGCATATTTCACACACATACTATATGCATATTTCACACACCAACTATATGCATTTTTCATTTACTTGGTAATTTGTAAAGCACTGTGTATAAACTAACATGTAAATAAATTGCCTTAGCATTCCTCTCCTTTCCTTTCTCGCCTTTTTGCTCTCTCTTTCTCTTTCTCTCTATCTCTCTCGTTGTTTCTCTCTCCTTCTCTCTCTGTCTCCCTCTTTCTCTCTCTCTCTTTCTCTGCTCCCCCTCTCTCCTTTTCCCTCTCTCTTTCTCTCTCTTTCTCTCATTGCTCCCATATCTGAGAGAGCAAGAGAGAGAGAGCTCCTCAGATTAGCATAGCAGCATTGGCTAATCAATATGTGTCTGTGTCTGTGCTGCTGTTCCATGAGAGTGCAGCGCTGCTGTTTCCCGGTGGCCCATTTTCTTGTGCACAACTCCAACTCTTCTGGTGACTTTTAAACCCAAATAAGTGCTGTGCTGTTTGCTGTGTACTCTCTCTCTCTCCTTCACCTTCACCTGATACTGTACCGCTGGATTTCTTTCCCCCTTTCTTTCTTTCTGGTGTCTTTGGGCTCTGTTTGGGATGCAAACTTTCTCTTTTCCTTTTTTTTCTTTTCTTTTCTTACACACACGGCCCTCTTAGTCTTGTCCCCCCCCCCCCCCCCCCCCCCCCCCCCCCCCGCCTGCGTTTAGCAGTACTTCCTCCCTCCTTCTTTCACCTGCCCTAGCTTTCTCTTCTGTTTGTCATCCCTCTATCATCCTTCACTTTCATACTCTCTCTCTCTTTTTTTTCATGTTCTCTCTCTCTTTTCTTTCTCCCTCTTCTCTCTCCTTTCTCTCCTTTTCACTCTTTTCCTCTGCTATCTACCTCCAACATCTCCCTCTCTCCTTCTTTGTCTCTGTCCATTTCTCTCTTCTTTCTTCTTTTCTCTTTAACCCCTCATTCTTTCTACTCTTCTTTTCCTTTCTTCTTTGCCTTCCTCTCATCCCTTTCTTGTCCTCCCCCATATCTTTCCTTTTAGTTCTTTCCCTCTTTCCCTATCCCTTCCACTCTCCTCTTCTCTCCTTTTCTATTCTCTCCTCTCATCTCCTATCCTCTTCTCTCCTTTCCCTTCCCTTCTTCCTCCACTCCTCTCTCCTCTCATTTCCTCCTTTCTCCTCTTCTCTTCTCTCCTGTCCTCTTCTCTCCCTTTCTTTTCCTCTTGTCTCCTTTCCTCCACCTCTCCTCTCCTCTTCTCCTCTACTCTCCTCCCTCCCTCCATGTCCTCCTCCTTGAGAGATTAACCATCCTCTCCTCCCTCTCTCCTTCCCTCCACCTCTCCTCTCCTTCTCTCCTCCCCTCTGCTCCCTCGCTCCGTCTCTCCTCCTCTCTGAGAGATTAAGCATCCTCTCTGCATCTCCTCTCATCTATCATCTTAATGGGCCCTGCTCGGAGGGAGAGCAAGGGGAAAAAGCAAAGCAACAATTTATGTGTGTGGAGGAGCAGGCCATGGAGAGAGAGCGAGAGAGATGGAGATAGAGAGAGAGAGAGAGAGATGGAGAGAGAGATGGAGAGAGAGGTGGGTAGAGAGAGACAAAGGGAGAGAGAGAGAGCAATAAAGAAAAAAAGAAAGGGTAGAGACACAAAGGAAGGGAGAGACAAAGAGGAAAAGAAAAGGTGGGAGAGCGAGAGAGTCAAAGAGAGAGAGGGTAGGGAGAGAGAAAGAAAGAGAGAGAGAGAGAGAGAGGGTAGGGAGAGAGAAAGAAAGAGAGAGAGAGAGAGAGGGGGGGGGGAGAGGGAGAGGGAGAGAGAGAGAGAGAAAGAAAGACAGAAAGAGAGAGAGAGAAAGAGAGAGAGAGGTAGACAGAGAGAGAGAGAGAGAAAGAAAGAGAGAGGGAGAGAGAGAGAGAGAGAGAGAGGTAGACAGAGAGAGAGAGAGAGAAAGAAAGAGAGAGGGAGAGAGAGAGAGAGAGAGAGAGAGAGAGGAAGAGAGAGAGGGAGAGAGAGAGAGAGAGAGAGGGAGAGAGAGAGGGAGAGAGAGAGAAGCGTTTGAACTGCGCTGTCATCTGAGTGCCAGGCCACTGGCACGACATTATTTACACACGGAGACAGGAGAGAGCTGCCAGACAAACATCACACACACACACACACACACACACACACAAACATACACACACATGCACACGCACACGCACACACACCCATACATAGGCAACCACACACACACACACACACACATCCATACATAGGCAACCACACACACACGCACATACATGCACGCACACGTCCATACATAGGCAACCACACACACACACATGCACACACACACACACACACGCGCACGCACGCATACACACGCGTGCACACGTACATACATAGGCAACCACACACATTCATGCATACATATGCATACACATTTGACTTCTTTATTTGTTTGTACAAATCAGATTAAGTATTTAGACACAAAGTAAACTAAATTATTTACTTGATTGAAACGATTACCCATGATTTAAATATGAAACTCTTACATGAAAATACATACATACACACACACACACACACACACACACACTTGCTTGCATTGCAAATACTCCCCCCCACAAATACACACACATATAGATGTGCCAGCACATACTCAAACTGTCACGCACAAGGTTGTGTGCCACCCCTTCCTCCTGCAGCACACACACACACACACACACACACACACACACACACACACACACACACACACACACACACACATTTACACCCCACTATTCCTCTCTCAGCTCAGCTGTCAAGCAGGGCAAGGACGGTGCATCTCGGAATTGATGCTGTGTGCTGACAGGGTTTTAATCTGTCCTGCAACACAGCCCTTTACACACACACACACACACACACACACACACACACACACACACACACACACACACACAGGGCTTTAATCTTCCCTGCACAGAACCCCTTTACTCATTCAAACAAACACACACTTTGTTTCACACACATACACACACACACACACACACACACACACACACACACACACACACACACACACACACACAGTCTCTCATACACACACCTGCCCACATTGTGACTGACACACAAATCTCTGTTTCACACACATACACAAACCCAACTGTTCTTTTCAAAAGTTAAGAACGACACCCCTGTGATATTTACATTAACTCTCTCTCTCTCTCTCACATACACACACACACACACACACACACACACACACACACACAGTATGCCACACTGAATGTCATCCAGATCCTTTAGATCAAAGTGCCCATGAGAATATGGGAACATGGCCATGTATTTGAGAAATACAAGACTAGCATGCTAACCAAAGGATGGATTGATCTGGCAGACGAGTGGAGATGATGGTGTGGTATGGATGGAGGGATGAATAGACAGATAAAGTGGAGGTCTGTAGAGATGGATGGATGTATGGATGGAAGGATGGACGGATGAATGGATGAGAGAGGGTGTCTGAAGACAGATAGCTAGCGGCTACAGTGATTAGCATATGGAGGCCATGGATGCTCTCAGTGCTGGGGGAGGATGTGGGGTGTGTGTGTGTGGGGGGGGGGGGGGGGGGGGGGGGGGGGTGACAGAAGAAGGATGGGGGATGATAGGAGCGATAAGCAGACCACACACACACACACACATGCAAGCACACACACACTCATACATGCACATGCATATACACACATTCTTGCACACACACACATACACACACACACGCAGGGAGCAGCTCTCAAGGCTGATAAATGGATGAAGACAAAGGAGCAAAGGATGGATGGAGTGAGAGAGCAATCCGTTTAAAGAGAGAGAAATCCACCACTCAAGGCACCTCTTTTGGCCATGGGAGGAATGGGGCAGGGATGGATGGATGGATGGATGGATAGATAGATAGATAGATAGATAGATAGATAGATAGATAGATAGATAGATAGATAGATAGATACTCAAGGCACCTTTTTTGGCCATGGGAGGAATGGGGCAGGGATGGATGGATGGATAGAGGGATAGATAGATGGATGGATAGATAAATGGAGGGATGGATGGATCTAGGGACAAGAGGCTATAAAAGAGTGTAAGAGGGAGCAAACAAAACATTGTCTGAGAGAAGTGAGAGAAAAAGAGGGAAATAAAAAGGGTGAGAAAAAGGAGAAGAGAAAGAAAGGAGAGATAGTGGTTTAATGTGATAAAGTGTGTGTGTATGCGTGTGTGTGTGTGTGTGTGTGTGTTTGTGCGTGTGTGAGTGTGTGTGTGTGTGTGTGTGTGTGTGTGTGTGTGTGTAAGACTGTGTGTGTGTGTGTTTTGCCTCCTGTTCCCCTTTCCCCATAAAAATAAAGAGTGTGTGAGTGTGTGGTGGCCCAGCAGATGTTGTCTTTTATAAGCACCTCGCCCGCTCCCCCGCTACCTTCAGCCAATTAAAAATCAATAAGCTATCAGAGACAGGGGGAGAGGGAGATGGAGAGAGACAGGGAGAGAGGGAGACAAAGACAGAGGGGGAGAGAAAGGGGGGTGAGAGAAGAGAGGGAGAGAGAGAGAGGGAGAGACAAAGAGAGGGGATGAGAGAACGGGGGGGGGGGGGGGGGGTGAGAGAAGAGAGAGGGAGAGAAAGAGACAAAGAGAGGGGGAGAGAAAGGGGGAGTAGAGAAAGAGGCAGGCAGAGAGAGAGACAGAGAGAGAGGAAGAGAGAGAGAGACAAAAGGGGGGAAGCATAGAAAGAGGGAGGGAGAGTGAGAGAAGGAGAGAGTGAAAGAGAGAGGGTGAGATAAGAGGGTGGGAGAGAGAGAAAGAGAGAGACAAACAGATAGGGGGAGAGAACAAGGGAGGTAGAGAAAGAGGGAGGGAGGGAGGGAGAGAGACAGTGAGATAGAGAAAGAGAGAGTGAGAGAAGAGGATGGCAGACAGAGATAAAAAGAGAGAGATAAAAAGAGAGAGGGTGAGATAATAGGGTGGGAGAGAGATATAAAAAAAGAGAGAGAGAGAGAGAGAGAGACAAAGAGAGAGCGCTTCCCTCTCCAGGTGGTCTCTCCTGCATTCCAATGGTCCATGCATCTCCACTATAAATACTGCAAACAATCCTTGGTAGAGCTCACACACACACACACACACACACACACACACACACACACACACACACACACACCATATATAAACGAATGCAGCTCAGATGAGCTCAACCCGGCTGTAGAACAGAAAATAACACAAAAGTGACAAACAGCCTCTTCAGCACAGGAAGAGAATGTAACAAACAACACTACAGGATAATTGACGATATAATGTGTGTGTTCACATGTGTGTGCACCCCGTGTGCAGGTGTGGTTCTTAATAGTGTGTGTGCACTATACTGTATCTGTCTTGTCTATACTGTGTTGCATGTATCACCAATTGCTCCCAGTGAAACGTTGTTTCATCTATGTACTATGTCTACGGCTGAAACGACAATAAAACCCGCTCGCCTTGGGTTGGCTTGACTAATGGAGTTAAGTATAGACACTATAAT
>CM059284.1:5834969-5844969 GCA_030347295.1 Setipinna tenuifilis | reverse complement strand
CAGCGCCCTGATGGATTTCTCTGGCGCTACTGGACTATAACAAAGTTTGCCGTGTGTATCTCTGTCCTGTGTTTCTTTGAACAAACTGTTGAAGCACTTTGAGCTTCATAAGAGACATAAAACAGTAAAAACACGGTCTCATAAATATTCATGTTGATGCAACAGTGGCTATCATTTATTGCTTTTCAGTATATCACTGATTTAGTAAGATCCTACTCAGCCCCGAGAATGCTCACACCATCCTCTCAACTCTCTTATCACTGTGGAAAACAAGAGGGGGTTGAGCTTTCTCTGTAATTGTCAATTGGCTCTGGAATGATCATGCTGAATATAAAATATGTTGTACAACTGTTAGTAGTTCTAAGAATAATTTTAAAAAACATACCTCTTTTGTTTGACCTATAACTGTGATTAAGATTTTTAATAATTGTTCTCTGATTGTATGTTTGTTTTGTTATTTAAATATGTAATTGATGGTGTAGGTGATAGTGCAGCAAGCAAAAGCATCAGAGAACCCTATCCTCAGCATTGGTGCAGTAGTAGCATCCTCAGGATGGATGGTTCTAACATCAGCACTACCACAGAGCTAAGATGGTCTAACTCTAATCTGTATGTTTTTTCTGTCGTGTTCTCACCACACTCCAGACAGGGTATGGATGAATAAGGGAATGGAGGTGGGCCTAACTGTAGGAGGTGATCTTACCTGTAGGAGGTCATGGTGCAGTGGGAGCATTTGTGCTTCCCTTCCTCAGCATTGATGGTTCTAACCTTAGCAGTGACACACAGCCCAGATGGTCTAATTGTAAGCTCTGTGTGTTCCTTGTCCTTCTATCACCAAACTCCAGGGAGTATGTGTATGTATGAGGGAAAGTAAGGTAGCATCTATGCACTCCATCCTCAAAAGTGATGGTTCTAGCTTCAGAACTGCCATAGAGCTCAGGTAATGTCTGTGTGTGTTTTTGTCCTTCTATCACCAAACTCCAGAGGAGCTTCTGACTAGATCTCTGGTGCTTGAGTGGTAGTGTCAGTGGTGCTCATTCCCAGCGTTGATGGTTCAAATCCCTGTACTGCCACTGAGCTCTGGTGGCTACTTTCTAACCTGTGTGTTTCTTCCTATCATTGCCTCACCACACTTCAGAGATACACTATGTATGTATATCAGAACGAAAAAGCTGTTAGCCATCTAACTCCAATTCTACCCCTTTGTGACCCTCTAGCTCTTTCACATCTTACCACCAACCCAGACCACCATCTCATCTAGCAGTGGTGGGATTTGAATCCTCAATCCTGAGGATGGCAGTCCCCAGTGCTACCTCTGCACCATTGCCTCCTTCTGTTAAGCTTTTCTGTTCCCTTATACATACATATACTCTCTGAAGCGTGGTGAGACAATGACAGCGGAAAAAAACACACAGGTTAGAGCAGGGCAAAGCGAGGAGGTGATGGTGCAGTGGTACCATCAGAGATTCCCCATCCTCAGGATTGATGGTTCAAACCCCAGCACCTGGTAGTTGCACTGTGGAACACCAAGCAATGAGAAGGCCAAAGGGGGCCATGAGAAGGGTGAACGCTTCATCCCAGGTGCGGAACAAAAGAAGCTCCAACAGAACCCGAAAGATGGGTGTGTGTAATGAGGTGGCTTGTGGGAAGGCATCTCCATGGAGAAACTGACAGGTGGGTATACCTGAAGAGGTGGCTTCTGGGGCGGTGTAACCAAGGAGAAATTCAAAGGTCGGTGTACCTGGGGCGGTATATGCAAGGACAACCAGACAGGTGGGTGTGCCTAAAGAGGTGGGGTGGAATCTCGAAGATGAAGCCGAGAGGTGCATGTGCCTGAAGAGGTGGGAAGGAATGTACAAGTAGAAGCAGAGAGGTGGAGGTGCCAGTGGAACAGTGTGTAAAGTGGGTGGAGGGAAGGAATCCCCTCCCACAAAGGGGAATGTGCTTGGCCCCAGAGGACTGTGGGGTTATACACTTTTGATGACTTAAACAGCACTGTAACAGAATCTCTTTCTTCTCCATCAACCTACCTCTCTTCAGTGCCCCCCACCCTCCTCATGTCCCTCTAGCTCCACCCCTCACATCTCCCTAGGCTCTCTGACTCTACCCAGCCATCTAACTCCACCTCCAACTCCTGATATCACCCCCAGATCTTTGACTACACCCCTTTATGACCCTCCAGCTCTTTCACTTCTCCCTAACCTACCACCAACCCAGACCACCAGCTCATCTAGAACTGGTGGGGTTTGAACCATCAATCCTGAGGATGGCAATCGCTAGTGCTACCTCTGCACCACTGCCTCCTTCTGTTAACACCTTTTTCGTTCCCTTATACATACATACTCTCTGAAGTGTGGTGAGACAATGACAGGGAAAAAACACAGACATTATGATACAACCAGAGCTTTGCAGCACTGCTGGGATTTGAACTAACAACCCTGAGGATTGGGAGCTCTCAGGCTACCACTACACCATCACCTCCTCTGACCATAATCAACTCCTTTCCCTGATACATACATACTCTGAAGTGTGGCGAGACAATGGCAAAAACACACAAGCTAGAATGCAACCACCACAGCACTGCTGGGATTTGAACCACCAACCCTGAGGATAGGGATCTCCAGTGCTACCACTGCACTATCACCTCCTCTGGTTAAGAATACTTACTTTCTCTCATATATATACTCTCTGATTTGTGGTAACAAGACGACAGGAAAACACACAATCACCAGGACTCTGGCAGTGCTGGGATTTGAACCAGCACTGTTGAACAATCCTGGGGATGGCGATTTCAGTTGCTTCCAATGCACCATCACCTCCTACAGGTAGAAGTTGGAGGTCTTTTCCCTCATTCATACTTACCCGCTTTAGAGCTTGGTGACAACATGCTATGAAAAACCCCACAGACCAGAAGGAAACCATCAACCTGCAGTGGTCAGGCTGAGATTTGAACCATCAGTGTTGTGTATGGGGGTCCACAGTGCTACCACTGCACCAACACCTCCTCCAGTTCAAGCCAGTTTTTCTTTCCTCATACAAACCCTCGGTGGGATGTATATTATATATATATGTATATTATTGCCTATATTAGGTGCCTATGTGTATATTGTTGTCCCTATTGTACAGTATGCGTTTATATATTTGTTTGTCTATTGTATGTCTATATGTTGAATGTACATACAGCTAACATCTACCTGAGTCAAATTCCTTGTATATCCAAGTATACCTGGCCAATAAAACTGATTTCACATCTATGCTCTCCTTTCATGAATACTTGCCTTTTTTCAAAGGCATCATCTGTTTGTTTAGGAATGGCGGTTTTGACTGTCTGATTGATTCTACAGCATAGGCGACATAATAAGGTACATGTGGCATTAGTCATATACTGTATGACCCACAATGGACACAGAGTAATTCACCTTTTTCACACATCATTTCCTTTTGAAATGAGATTGCAGTTTTATTATTCAGTCTATGTAAATTATGCATTTACACTAGGGGTAGATTTCACACACACACACACACACACACACACACACAAAAGAGGGGAAAAAGCAAGGGGAAAAAGTAATAATAGAAAAAGGAAAATGACTTCTTTGCGTGACAGTAATGAAGAAACAGTGGTCTCTCGGTCTCTGCCTTCGAACAAACAAACCACTACATGTTGCTACTCTGCACATGTTAACTAACTAACGCGATACCAGATTATCACCAGAGAGAGAGATTTAGAGGGTGTTTCACTCTCCGCAATGTTTCTGTGCATTCTGTCCTGTTTGTTTGCATCTAGCTCTCTTGCAACTGATTCGATTGCTGTGTACAAAAAAAGAAAACCAGATAGATTTTGAAGATTAAACCCCTGGAAACCAGGCTATATTGCTGAGCAGACTGATCCCTCTCCTAATCTCATACTCCATTTTTCACAGATATTATTTTACAGCCGTCTGGGAAACGCCATCAGGTACAGCAACAAGGTTAAAAAAAAAACAAACACAAACAAACAACCTAACACACCCGAAACTTTGATAAGCTCCAGTCCAGTGGTTTCAGGCCCAGGGCCTTTTAGGTAGAGAGACACTAGTCTTGCCTCTTGGCAGGGCTACATTTGTGTTGTCTAATAAACGCAAACAGAGCTAAGTATATGTGTGTGTGCGGAGAACAATGCACCACGTCCATCTCCGTGGCATGTTTTTGTCACTAATGGTAAGCTGCCTTCACAAATGGCACTGTGGTATTACATTACATAACCCTCGTCACGAGTTGATGGAAAAATTGCGGTGGAAGAGACACCGATGACAAAAAGGCAGAAAAGTGCGCTTAGCTGTCAAAAGCACCCAAAAAGGAGCTGGAGGTTGTTCTGTAACACACACACAGAAAAATCACAAAAGCAGAAAAGAAAAATATCTAATATCTTTCTAAAAGTTTCTAACCAGGGGATGAATGAATAGGTGTAACATTTTGGACAACCTTTCAAAGCAGCAGTTTGGCTTTGGTACAATCTTTAGTCCTCAGTCCTTCAAGTGAGCAGACTACTACTCAGCCACGTATAACACAGGCTACAGTAACTCTGAGCCAGACACACCATGACCTACAGGAATAACATACATCTATTGACCGAACAAGTCAAACAAGCACACAGAGTGATATAAAGTACAACAATTAGATCAACAAAAAAAAAAAAACAATTTAACAAACAGATAAACAACAAAGTAGACATTATTGCTCTGCAGGGCTACTGTACGTCATGGTCAGCAATAACCCCCATCAGCCCCCCCCACCCCCACCCCCTGTCTGTCTCTCTCGGAGGTCAAAGTTCACTGTGAGGTCAAAGTTCACTGTGAGGGCGTGCCCTGTTGGGCCGTGTGGGTTGGCAGGCGGCGGGGCTCTGCAGCTCCATGACGTAGTGGCAGTTGGAGGGCTCCTGCACCCAGAGCAGGGTGGACATTGGGCCGCAGCTGAGCTTCACCTGTAGGGGGCAGCAGAGAGAGAGAGAGGAGGGGAGGTGGGGGGAGGAGGAGGGGGGGAAGAGATGAATTAAAAACTAACCAACTATTTTCCCAGCATTGTATGTACAGTACATTAAAGGAAGACATGTCCTTCTCTTCCAAGACTGCTTCCCTTCCTAACGAAACAAACTACTACTAACCGACTTTTTTTCCATGCTTGTATAAGTGTGTGTGTGTAGGAGGTGTGTGTGTCTGTAGTGTCCCTGCTCTGGGAAACTTACTTAGGCACATGCATCTCCTTGTGTGTATGAGGGCAGTTTGCTTACTCTGTGTTCCTCTACACCTCTGTTAGCTTATTATGTCCTCCTTTTTGTAAGTCGCTTTGAATAAAAGCATCTGCTAAGTGTAATGCAATGTACAAATAAGCAATTTAAAAGACAAAGGTAACTGATTATTCAGTTAAAATGCAGTGGCGTAGCCAGAAATCATGAACATGGTGCTCCCAGCAAAAAAAATCTAGTGTGCCTAGCCCAAAACCCATAGGTTATCATTATTAATAAAACAATCAATCAAACGAAGGTAGCTAAAGGGATGTTTAAACATTGGTATAGTGTTAAAACTGACTCTCTCTCAGAGTTAATTTTACACAGTATAGAATTTGCTGTGTATGGTTAGGGTTAGGGTTAGGGTTAGCTAAACCTAGCCTAGCTAGAAACCCAACAATGCAGCCCATACCACCTTTGCGGAGAAATCGTAGAAATTTCTGGAGCTTGCTTCAGAACTAAAGCCATACTCATGTGTAGCCATGCTGCAGTGGGTGTTCAGTGGGCACCTGACCACAATGCAACAGCCAGGCGCTCAAGGCTAACAAAAGCTCTCTCTAACACACACACACACACACACACACACACACACACACACACACACACACACAAAGCTCTGTGTAACAACCGGAGACGCTTTTAGACTTAACAGGAACCCAGAAGTGCCCATGAGTGGGAATAAAAAACGAGCTCTGGCTTTTACAAACCAGTGAGGGCAGATGCCATTTGTTTTGCTTTTGACAAGCAGGCTTATGCTGGTACACACACATGCACACACACACACTCATACACACACAAATATACACACATTCACACAGCAGACACACACACACACACACACACACACACACACACACACACACACACACACACACACAGCAGACACACACACACACAGCACACACACTAATACAAACACACACACACACACAGCAGACACACACAAAATCAACCTTGGTGACAGTGTCTCCTCTGACCCACACTGCACTGCCACCACCACAGCAGCAATGCTCGGCACACCGTTGCCACTGGCAGCCACCTGGATGACGAAAGTTCAGTGAAAACGCACAGCGCTCTGGAACAATAGAGGCATCCACACCGCGCCGGGCTGAGCTGAGGTGAGGTGAGGTGACGTGGGGTGAGGTGAGATGTGGCGCATGGTGCCGTGTGGTGTGTGTGTGTGTGTGTTTGTGTGTGTTGTGTTTGTGTGTGTGTGTGTGTGTGTGTGTGTGTGTGTGTGTGTGTGTGCGTGTGTGTGTGTGTGTGTGCGTGCGTGTGCGTATGTTTAACCTGACAGTACAGTACTGAATTGGTTACAGTGTGTTATGGTGCGGTGTGTGTTACGGTGCGATGGTGTGTGAGCGAGCGCAGTGAGTGTGGAGTGTGGAGTGCGGAGAGCATGAAGCGGGGAGCGTGAGCGTAGCGCTGCCAGTCCCACTGGGCGCGGGAGAGATGGGACAATCAGCCCGCCATACCGACAGCACAAAATGAAGCGACTGGCAGCCAGGAAGCAGCCCTCGGGCAGAAGCCTGCTCTCCCAGGAGCTCCTCTCCTCCCCTCCCCTCTCCTCTCCTCGCCTCTCCTCTCCTCTCCTCTCCTCTCCCCTCTTCTCCTCTCCCCTCCTCTCTCCTCTCCTCTCCTCTCCTCTCCTCTCCTCTCTGCTCCTCTCCTCTCCTCTCCTCTCTCTCTCTCCCCTCCTCTCCTCTCCTCTCCCACAAGCTCCTCTCCTCTCCTCTCTTCTCCTCTCCTCCCCTCTCCTCTCTTCTCCTCTCCCCTCCTCTCCTCTCCTCGCCCCAGACATACCCACTCAATCTGACTCAGTCACTCTCTATTTGTGTGTGTGTGTATGTGTGTGTATGTGTTATAATGTGTGTGTCTTTGGGTATTTGTGTGTATGTCTGTGTCTGTGAATTTTTTTGTGTGTGTGTGTGTGTGTGTGTGTGTGTGTGTGTGTGTGTGTCTGTGTCTGTGTCTGTGTGTGTTTAAGCTGCCAGTACAGTACTGAATTGGTTCAATCAAGGGCCCAAAAGCAGCCAGGTTTCCTGTTTGAGTCAGCCAGGAAGGACTGACTTGGTCATGTGATCAGTCAAGGAGGCGGACTAACTACCAATCAGATCACACTCTGATTGGCTGAAATGACAGACAGACAGACAGACAGACAGACAGACAGACAGACAGACAGATAGATAGATAGATAGATAGATAGATAGATAGATAGATAACTTGTTCTGTGCCATATCGTACATCTGATACAACACAGGAGAGTAGACAACATGACAGACTAGTCAAAACTAAATGAGATAGACAGCTCACTACTAGACTAGGTAGATGGCATAAACAGCAGTATGCACACAGACCGGGTAAAGATATACAGATCACTAGCCCCAGATCACTAACACAAGAAACCTTTTGAGACATGTCAAAGTCAAACACAGTGTCATTTATGCACAGATGAGTCAACCTGAACTCACAGACACCAAAGTCTGTTCCAGTCATGGGCAGTTAAGCACAAGAGACAAAGGAGCTTCGACATATGTTAGATCTACTCAAAAGAGCTACGTTTTAAGTTGCTTACAACTAAGCTCTTTTGACTACCATGAACAGGATGAATGAGAGTCTTCACAGACATGGTGAATCTATATACAAAAAGATCTGAAAAGAAAGTTCAAAGGCACTGAACCACAGTAAACTAGCCCAGGAGACATGCCAATCTCCAGACAGGTTCTGAAATCCAGAAACGAGGTGTGGAAAGTGTATTGAGGGACGAATTTAAATCTTAAAGCAACACTAAAGCACTGTTGATTTTTGGTCACCCTACAGGTTGGAAGATGAATTGTCTCATTTGAAATATAGCTCGGAGCGACCCGCTTCTGCAAACTGTGTGTGTGTGTGTGTGTGTGTGTGTGTGTGTATGTATGTGTGTGTGTGTGTGTGTGTGTGTGTGTGTGTGTGTGTGTGTGTGTGTGTGTGTGTGTGTGTGATCATAGCCCATGGAGGGCCACAAAGCAAAGAAGTTCCGTTCACCCCGTTAGAAGTCTATGAACCACTGACACAATTTTGTAAACATTACTTTAAGGCTGAAAAAACTACTTAGTGTTGCTTTAACAAAACAAAGCTAAAGTAAAAAAAATACACCCCTAACAGAGAGAGAGCTCTGGGTTGTGTGAGCTGTGTCAGGAGGGAGTAGACGCTAAGCTTCTGCCCCCGTAGGGACTTTTATAATACACACACACACACACACACACACACACACACACACACACACACTCCACAGTCCCCATTCAGCTGCAAGCACAGAGATCATCTCTCTCACTCCTCACACTGCGCTTTATGCCAGACAAATTAAGGCAAAAAAGACTAATCAGTCATCCACCCACACACACTCACACACACTGACACACACACACAGTAGGCACGCGCACACACACACACAATATGTACACACAAGCGTGCACACACACACATACACATACACACTCACACACATTATGCACACAAACACACACACACACACACACACACACACACACACACACACACACACACAGTATGCTTGCTTGCACGCACGCACGCACACACACACACACACACACACACACACACACACACACACACACACTTGCACGCATGCACACACGGGCACACACACACACACACACACACACACACATACAGACACACACACACACACACACACACAGAGGTACTAATGAAATTATTGCCCTAGTTGTGCCATCATCCTCAATTTAGCTTAACTCCAATAAAGCGTTGGGGCAAGCCAGAGATTCTCTGTTTCCATTCACTGCAGAGATTCATGGTAATGAACCCACATGGGAGCCTTCCACACTCTCACCACACACACAATCATACACACACACACACACACACCATCATCACACACACATTAACAGACACGCACACACACAGACATACACACACACACGCACACGCACACACACACTCACACACCACCATCACACACACACACACACAGACATGCGCACACACGCACACACACACATACACACACAGACATACACACACACACACACACACACACACTCATACGCCACCATCACACACACACAGACACACACACACACACACACGCATACACACATGCACACAAACACGCACACACACACACACACTCACACACCACCATCACACACACACACAGACACACACACACACACACACAAACCTCCCTTTAGCTCCTCACGCTTCTCTGTACCTCATTTTGGCGCTCAATGTGTTCAGTTAAAAATGTAACACATTTAATCATCTCATTTCTCTCTCTCTCTTTTCCTCTCTCTCTTCCTCTCTCTCCTTCGGTCGCTCCCTGCCTTTCCCTATCTCTCATGCTCATCTTCCTCCTTCCCTCGCTCCCTCCCTCCTTCCCTCCCTCTCTCCCTTCCTGCCTTTTCAAAGAGTGGGCCTAAGTAAATGCAATCGGCACATCTTACCACACTCGCTCGTTCACTCTCTCGCTTCATCTCTCCCTCCCTTCCTCCCTCGCTCCCTCGCTCGCTCGCTCCCTTGCTCATACATTCACTCCTTCATTTCCTCTCTCTTTCTGCTCCCCCCTAAAAAGAGGAGTACTTTTAAAAAACTCCTCCAATTGAATTCCTTTGATTTGGCTCTCCTGATTTTTTTTTCTTTTACTCTCGTTTCTTTCCTGAAAGGGGGTTGAGAGTGAGAACGGAGGAGTGGGGGTTGGTGGGGGGTGGAGGC
>CM059284.1:5804969-5814969 GCA_030347295.1 Setipinna tenuifilis | reverse complement strand
CAACTGTGGCGGCATTAGCATGTGCTTAGCGCGAGTCTGCGCGACACATGTGTGTGTGCATGTGTGTGTCTGTGTGTGTGTGTGTGTGTACAAAACACTCAACTGTGGCGGCATTAAACAAAAGCATGACGGCGTCACTTACAGTTCCAACAACACCTCACTCATGTTAATCTCCTTTTTCATTTCCCGAGCACAGCTGTGTGTGTATTTGTGTGTGTGTGTATCTGTGTCTGTGTGTGTCCATGACAGTGTGGAAAAGGGTGTGTGTGTGTGTGTGTGTGTGTGTGTGTGTGTGTCCATGACAGTGTGGAAAAGGGTATGTGTGTGTATGTGTGTGTGTATGTGTGTGTGTGTGTGTGTGTGTGTGTGTGTATGTGTGTGTGTATGTGTGTGTGTGTGTGTGTGCGTGCGTGCATGCATGTGTATGTGTGTTTAAGACAGACCAGATAAGGAAACCCACAAAGCATGTTTCTGATGACGAGCCAGGAAGCTCTCCCAGTGATGAGTGGAGGAGGATTGTGAGACTGGGAGCCATCTTTAAGTCCATGGCTCTTAGCCCTGATAAATAATACATGCAAACCAGGGTGTGTGTGTGTGTGTGTGTGTGTGTGTGTGTGTGTGTGTGTGTGTGTGTGTGTGTGTGTCTGTTTGTGTGTTTGTGTGTGCAAATAATACATGCAAACCAGGACGGCCACTCTCAAAGCCACCCGCCTCGCCAGGGTTCACACGCCGGTCATCCTAACTGAGCCGGGCCACACGAGGCACTGTGTGTGTGTGTGTGTGTGTGTGAACTACTGTACTGCACAGCTCTCACACACATACAGTATGCATACTGTACAACACACACACACACACACACACACACACACACACACACACGCATACTGTACAACACACACACACACACACACACACACACACACACACACACACACACACACACACACACAGAAAACCTTTCCATGAGAGACAGCCCTGCGTATTTGCCAGAATAGAGCGTGCATACTGTACGATGAATTAACGGGTAAATTATTGTACGAAAGTGAAAAAAAAAAAAACTGTGAGAAAAAAGTAAAGCTAAATTATATTCTATATAACCCCTTTTCACTCCATTTCAACCTAAATACATTCCACTGACACACATAAAAAAAGGCATGACGGCTCACAAAAGCTATAATTATCCGAAGTGAGGCGAGGCAAGGGTTGGGGACACACACACACACACACATGCTCACACACACACACACACATGCTCACACACACACACACACACAGACACAGACACACACAAGGCGAGGCGAGGGAAGGCGAGGGTTGGGGACACACACACACATGCTCACACACACACACACACATGTACGCACACACACATGTACGCACACACACATAAGGCGAGGCGAGGGAAGGCAAGGCGAGGAAAGGGGCTCATCTCCCTACCCACCTACCCCCCGCCTGTGGTCTCTCTGCCTCTCCCTCTCTTTCTCTCTCTCTCTCTCTCTCTCCCTCTCCCTCTCTCCCTCTCTCTCTCTCTCCCTCTTTCTCTCTCTCTCTCCCTCTCTTTCTCTCTCTCTCGCCCTCTCTCTCTCTCTCTCTTCCTCTCTTTCCCTCCCCACCTACCCCCTGCCTGTGGTCTCTCTCCCTCTCCCTCTCTCCCTCTCCCTCTCCCTCTCTCTCTCTCTCTATCTCCCTCCCTCACTCTCTCTCACTCTTTCCCTCTCTCCTCTCTCTTTCTCTCCCTCTCTCACCCTCTCCCTCTCTCTCTCCCTCTCTCTCCCTCCCTCTTTCCCTCCCCCTCTTTCTCTCCCTCTCTCTCCCTCTCTCTCTCCCCTCTCTCTCTCTCCCTCTCTCTCCCTCTCTCTCTCCCTCTCTCTCTCTCTCTGTCTCTCCCTCCCTCCCTCTCTCTCTCTCTCTCTCTCTGGCCCTTTAAGGACGAGTGCTCTCTGTGAGGTTCACCCAGCGGTCATGCCTGGACTAGGGAATGGGGAGTGCCCAGCGCCCAGCGCTGGCGCAGGCAAAGGGCCTTTGAGATGCCCCTGCCCCTGCCCGCATATGCTGGGAGACAGCTGGCTGTTACTTTACTTTAGCAAGGTGAACTGATGAACTTACGCACGCAGAATGTGTGACTGACACACACACACACAAAACTAATTTTACGGTCATTCCAGTAGCTTCTTCGCTCTATAAGGGGAAAAAAGACAAACTGTCAAACTGTGCCAGACCTTCCCAGTTTAATACGGGTTAAATATAGCCATATGTTATCATACAGGCCTACCCACTGCTGATCTGGATTTGACACACAGTAGGAATGATAGGATTTAGGAATGTCATATAGAAATGATGGGATTTAGGAATGTGTATTGATTTAAATGTCAGCATATAGAAATGTGGGTAACACTTTATTTTATGGTTCCAATTTTTAATGTATCTAGTGTAATATAATGTACTCACACTGCATACACCTTAACCTAATGCTATGGTACAGTGTAATTACATCATGTTACATATTGTTACACACTTTGTTACACTGCACCTAACTGATGTAATGGGGACAGTAAAATAAAGTGTAACTGGACTGTGTATTTGTTTTTAATGTTAGGATATAGGAATATGATTTTACATAAATATTGTATTTAATTGAATGTTACAGTACAGGAATGTATGTATATTTGTTTCAATGTCAGGCTATTGGAATGTGTATTTATCTAACTGTATAAGGCAGCTGTGAATCTGTTCGACTGGTCAAACACAGCTCATATGTCAATAACCAGAGGCACCCATTGCCTCTGCTTTGAGGAGCCTCCGTCATGAATGGATCCTGTAATGATTACTCTGTATAATAAAGGTCTATCAGAGAAAGGCCCGTGGCATCAATTAAAGCATGTCTCTGCTCCTCTCTCCTCCGCGGCAAAACATCACAACACAAGTGGCAACGGAAAATCCATGGCAACCCTCTTGTTTGTTATTAGACGGCAGACAGGCATGCATACATTCAGTCTTGCCCCGCGGCGACTTAGCCACAAAGCCTTTACACACACACACACACACACATACACACACACACACACACACACACACACACACACACACACACACACACACACACACGGAGCCTCTGCTCAGAGACCCCATATTGATCGGCACAGCTGAGGAGCCTCATCGCAGAGAGGATAATATGCGTGTGTGTGTGTGTGTGTGTGTGCGTGTGTGTGTGCGTGTGTGTGTGCGTGTGTGTGTGTGTGTGTGTTTGTGTGTGTGTGTGTGTGTGTGTGTGTGTGTGTGTGTATGTGTGTGTGTGTGTGTGCCTTAGTGTGTGTGTGTGTGTGCCTGGCGTTGCATTAGATGGCCTACATGACACACTTTAATTAGCTGCTTGCCGCCGAGGCAGCTTGTCTGCTGGTTTATCTCCTCTCTGGGGCTCTGCAGACCTTTCGCACAAGGCAACACAACACTCGCCCGGGGAGAGTAGCAGTAGCCATACAGTACGAAGCTAGCATCTTCAATAGCCCCATCTTAGCCTGGAATAACCAAAGCTATGTGTGTTTTGCACAAGGCAACACTCACCCGGGGAGAGGAGAGTAGCCATACAGTAAGAAACTAGCACCTTTTATATTCATACCCATCTGGAATGACCAAAGCTATATGTGTATTCAGACCGGACATGTCTGCGTTGTCTGTGTTTTTCAGTGCACATACTGTTTTAAAACACAGAACATGTGTTTCCCTGGTTTCATTTCCAACATTAGTCAAATTAGCCTTGATTTACTCCCAAGGAAAGTAGCCATAGAGTACGAAGCTAGCATCTATCCTCTATAGCCCCATATTAGCCTGGAATAACCAAAGCTATGTGTGTTTTACAACATATCTGCCCTACAAAGCCAAAAGGCAGTAACTACATAATTTGTCAAAGCTGAGTTTAGACTGGAAATTGACTTCATAACACCTTCTTTGTCCTGTGACTAGATCTCTTGCTTCTTCTTATTAAGAAAGTGCATAAACACATCACCACTATTACACGTACAGCATGTTGGACTGGGCAGTAACTGCATATTTTGTCAACATTGAGTTTAGACTGGAAATTGATGTTATAACACCTTCTTGTCCTGTGACTAGATCTCTTGCCTCTTCTTATTAAGAAAGTGCACAAAAGCATCGGCACTATTATATTTACAATGTTCTTGCCTATGCAGCATGACAACTTTAAAGGCATTTTTCTCACTTTCGGTGTTCACACGGTTACTGCACTTTGCCCTTGTAGGGCAGATGTGTGTATGTGTTGTGCCACTACACAAACAGCTCCAGTAGCTATATATGCAGTGATGGCTGACCTTACCGACTTTAAAAGCTACAGTCCACTAGCACATCTTTATTCCAGCCCATTTATTAAATTAGCTGATTTTAATTAGCACAACTCCTTGGTTGCATGGAGCAGCTCATTATTGAAATCACCAGGGTTAAGTCCAGAGGTAGAACCAGGTCATTTGGAATAGGTGGTGCTAAATCATAGCCTTTTAATGCAGGTTGTTCATCACCAGCTATATGCCACATTGTAAGTAAGTAAGTAAGTAAGTAAGTAAGTAAGTAAGTAAGTAAGACAGACAGACAGACAGACAGACAGACAGACAGACAGACAGACAGACAGACAGACAGACAGACAGATAGATAGATAGATAGATAGATAGATAGATAGATAGATAGATAGATAGATAGATAGATAGATAGATAGATAGACAGACAGACAGACAGACAGACAGACAGACAGACAGACAGATAGATAGATAGTACCTCTGACATACAGTACCAGATGTATCAGACATACAATTTGCTCGAAGGGGTATGTGTGAAAAACTATCTCTCTCTCACACCTCACTGGCATACACACCTTGTAAATGAGGAATACGTGTGTCTTGTTTATCGTGTTAAAGGTCTCTATTTATTATTGAACAATATGTTAACAACACTACAGTATGTGGAAAACAGGTGCGTCATGCCACACTTGTTTGTGTGTATGCTGGTGAGGTATGGGGATTTGGGTATATTTTGGTAAAGAGTCAGAGATTTGCACACTGTTACAAAATGACTCCAAAACTCCTTTCGGGATTATAAAGTATCTCTTCTCCAAAATGTTTTATTACACAACATGTCTAGATCTCTTTGAGTCTTTGACTTAGTTTACCTCTTTGGTCTGGCACCTGTTAGACATCCTTTAGATGCGTCTATCCCAGCCTACCTTTCCTCACTTTCTTGCATCCCTGCTTTGTCCATGTCTTCCTTTGACGATACACAAAATACACCTAACTATCAGAATGATCAGCATTAATACAGACAGACAGAGCCCAGACTGCTCCTGCTCATCTGGTGTGGTGTCTGTATTATGGATGGCTGTGAGGGGATGAGCGCTCTGTATTCTCTATGTTGTGTCCGCAGGGGGGAGGGATGGGGGTGGGTTATGGTGAGGGAAGACACAGTATGGATGGTCTTATTTGTCTGATGCCTCCTACCACTCAGACATCCCATAATGATCCCCGATGGCAATTTGTTTGCAATTCCATGGCAACGTGTACACCCCAGTGTTCTTCTTCTTCCGTGATTAGTAGCCTATCACAGCCGACCACGGTACGTGGTGCATTCTAGAGCTTTCTGCCACCATTCTGCCTGCTCCGTAGCCGACGACAACCGAATACTCCAGAGATTCTAGAATTCTCTACCATTCTTCTTCTTCCCCCCGCCCCCCCTCAGCCCCCCCTACCCGGCCCCCTCACCCAACCTTGCTGCTGCTGCTCCCACTGCTGGGCTTGCCACAGTTGGCTGGCTTTGGAAAATGTTGCTAGGCTACTGTACCTAGCCTGAGACCCCCCCCACCAACCCCACCAACCCCCACCCCTCATCTCCCTACCCACCTACCCCCAGCCTGTGGTCTCTCTGCCTCTCCCCTCTCTCTCTTTCTCTCTTTCTCCCTCTCTCTGTCTTACTCTCTCTCTCCCTCTCTCTCCCTCTGTCTCTCTCTCTCTCTCTCGCTCTGTCTCTCTCTCTCTCCCTCTCTCTCTCTCTCCATCTCTCTCTCGCTCCATCTCTCTCTCCACCTACCCCCAGCCTGTGGTGGTGCTGCTCAATGAAGCGGTTCAAGGGAGAACCTGTGGTCCTGCATACAGAACAGACCACTGAGTTATAGCAGCAGCAGCACAGGAGAGAGGGAGAGAGGGAGAGAGAGAGAGGGGAGAGAGAGACGGGGGGTGGAGAGAGAGATATAGAGGGAGAGAGAGAGAGGAGAGGTAGAGAGGGAGAGAGAGAGGGAGAGGTAGAGAGAGGGAGAGAGAGGGAGTGAGAGAAAGAGAGAGAGGGAGGCATAGGCAGAGAAAGACCGAGAGAACGACCGAGGGAGGGTAATGAAGAGAGATAAAGGGGCAGAGAGAGTAAGAGAGAGAGAGAGTGAAAGAGAAAGAAAGAAGGTGATGGCTAGAGAGATAGAGGGGCAAGAGAGAGAGCAAGGGCGCGAGAGAGAGAGAGCGAGAGAGAGAGAGGGCTCTGGTGGTATTCTATAGGCCTGTGAGTTTTTTCATCCTTATCTTTTCTTTCTTTCTCTCCTTTGGATGTGAAACACTGGCACCCCAAAAGCGCATAGTAGTTTGTCTTTGTGCTCTCTCTTTGGCAAATGCAGGAAAAGTGTTTGAAATAAGTGATTTCGCCCTTTCAGCTTCCATCAATCTCCTCCCTCCCTTGCTCTCCCTCTCTTTTCTCTTTCTCCCTCATCTCTCTCTCTCTCTCTCTCTCTGTCTCTCTCTCTCTCTCTCTCTCCCTCATCCCCCTCTCTCTCTCTCCCTCTCTCTCTCTCTGTCTCTCTCTCTCTCTCTCTCTCTCTCTCTTCCTCATCCCTCTCTCTCTCTCTCTGTCCCTCTCTCTCTCTCCCTCTCTTTTCTCTTTCTCCCTCATCCCAAACTCTCTCTCTCTCTCTCTCTCCCTCTCTCTCGGTCTTTTCTCCTTGCTCTCTAAAGTGTGTTTTATGTGCTTGTTCCGTCTTGCTGGCACTGATAGAGTGTGAATGAGAGGTTGGCCACCCTACAATTTGGCAACGCTTGTGTGTGTGTGTGTGTGTGTGCTATGATGACAGCTTGCTTTCCACATCCAGTGGCTTGCTTTTACCTCACACACGTAAAAACACCAGCTTGTGGTACGCCACACTGTGTGTGTGTGTGTGTGTGTGTGTGTGTGTGTGTGTGTGTGTGTATCCTGTTAACCCAGCAAAGCATGTAAATACACAAACACAAACACAAAACAACACACACACACACACACACACACACACACACACACACACACACACACACACACACACACACACACACACACACGTGTGTCCCTCTGGGGTTAGGGGTGAAGGGCAGGAGTGGGTGGAGCCTCTGGCCTTATTTCCCCTCTCTGCCCCTCCCCCTGATTGGCTGTGAGTGATGACCCCGCAGTCAGAGGGGGCGGGTCTCCAGGGTTAGGGGCGGGCAGCGGTGACCTCTGGGTTGACCCCTAGCGTCTGCGGTGGCCCCTCGTGGCTCTGCTGGTGATTTCCCAGGGGCCTTTGCATGCTCGGCCTCCACCTCATGACACCTGTGCCCCAACCCCCCCAACCAACCGCCACCCACCACACACCACACACCACACACCACTCACACATCATGTAAACAGGGATACACATACATCACACACACACATACATACACACACACATATGAGCAGACACACACACACACACACACTTGCTCGGCCTCCACCTCATGACACCTGTGCCCCAACCAACCACCATTCACCACACACCACACATGCACTATGCAAACAGGCATGCACATACATCACACACACACAAACATACACACATATGAGAAGACACACACACACACACACGGCAGACACACACAGACATGAGCAGACACACACTCACACGCAGATGAGCATACACACATGCACATGCATTTACAAGCAGATACACCCAGATACACATTTTCAACACAAACAGACACACACACACAAACACACTTTAATAACAGGGGTATAAATTTACAACCGTCCTTGCTTGGACGAGGGGGTAGAAATGACCAAAGGGTAGTCCAAACCGCAACCCCCCCCCAACTCCCTTGGGTGTCTATGTGTGTGCAAGTGTGTGTGTATGCATGTGTGTGTGTGTCTGTGTGTGTGAATGCATGTGTGTGTGTGTGTGTGTGTGTGTGTGTATGTATGTGTGTGCATGTGTATGCGTGTGTGTGTGTATGTGCGTGTGTGTGTGTGTGTGTGTATGTGTATGCGCGTGTGTGTGTGTGTGTGTGTGTGTGTGTGTGTATGCGTGTGTGTGTGTGTGCGTGTGTGTGTGTGTGTATGCGTGTGTGTGTGTGTGCGTGTGTGTGTGTGTGTGTGTGTGTGTGTGTGTGTGTGTGTGTGAGTATGCATATGTGTGTGTGTGTGTGTGTGTGTGTGTGTGTGTGTGTGTGTGTGTATGCGTGTGTGTGTGTGTGCGTGTGTGTGTGTGTGTGTGTGTGTGTGTGTGTGAGTATGCATATGTGTGTGTGTGTGTGTGTGTGTGTGTGTGTGTGAGAGTATGCATATGTGTGTGTGTGTGTGTGTGTGTGTGTGTGTGTGTGTGTGTGTGTGTGTGTGTGAGTATGCGGGGGGCGAGTCAGCGATCCTGTGTGTGGCAGTGAGGCGTCCTGTATTCCCCTGAGACGCCCCTGCACCAGCCGCCCGGCAACAGACACACACACACCCCTCATACGCATTCCTGCTTCATATTCATCTCCTCCTTTATCTTCCGTTCTCTCCTTCTGTCTATCTCTTTTTCTTTCTTTCTCTCCCACCTTTCTGTTTCTCTCTCAATCTCTCTGTTTCTGTCTATCTCTTTTCCCCTCTCTCTCTCTGTTTCTCTCTCTATCTCAATCTCTCTCTGTCTTTCTGTCTCTCTCCCTCTCTGTTCCTCTCTCTATCTCAATGTCTCTCTGTCTGTCTCTCTTTCTTTTTCTGTCTCTCTCTCCCTATCTGTTTCTCTTTCTGTCTCAATCTCTTTCTTTCTGTCTGTTTCTCTGTCTCTCTCTCTATATCAGTGTCTCTCCCTCTCTGTTTCTCTCTCTATCTCAGTATTTCTCTGTCTGTCTCTCTCTCTCTCTCCCTCTCTCTCTCACTCTATCTAAGTGTCTCTCTCCCCCTCTGCAGGTTAGTGAATGGTAGGGGGCATTTAGTTAGCCTCTCTCTCTCTGTCTCCCCCCCCCCTCTCTCCCTGTCTATCTCAGTGTCTCTCTCCCCCTCTGCAGGTTAGTGAATGGTAGGGGGCATTTAGTTAGCCTCTCTCTCTCTGTCTCCCCCCCCCCTCTCTCCCTGTCTATCTCAGTGTCTCTCTCCCCCTCTGCAGGTTAGTGAATGGTAGGGGGCATTTAGTTAGCCCTGTCAGGCTGCTGCATGGGGAGGCATTATTGAGATGGACGACTCTCGTCTCGCCTTGAGCGGGTAGCCCCCCCTCCGCACACACACACACACACCCTCCACCCCCACCTTCCCCAATCCCACAATCCCTAGCGACTGCCATTACTGTGGTGATCACACCGCTAGCTAGCTACCGTCGTTGTCGCCAACACCGCTGCGAATCTGCCTAACTCCCGAACGCCGCTCCGCTCGTCTCCGTCTCGGAATGATTTCGCTCGCTGATGACGGCACCGGAGCGTCGTGAACGCGTGTCATCTGGACCGCGTCACACACACACACACCACTCGGCCATTAACCAGATGATGCCGCGCTCATGCCAGCACGCAGTGTCGGTGTGTGTGGGTGTGTGAGAGAGAGAGAGAAATGACATGCCCCACATGAAGAAAAATGAGAATTGCTGTTTCTGAAATCAACAGAACACACATACACACATATCTGCACATGCACACACACACAGATACGAGCACACACACACACACAGACACACACACACACACACACATAATACTGCCTGAAACATGTTCATGAATACAAAGCAGGTCTTTTGTCG
>CM059284.1:5787469-5799969 GCA_030347295.1 Setipinna tenuifilis | reverse complement strand
GAAGTGCCAACAGTTGAATGTGCCAAATGAACTTCCTCTTTCCCCCTGGTGCTTCCAAGCTGTAACAAATACTGTCTTGTGTTTTCCTGTTGAAGCGCTTTGAGGTACATCTTGTATGCATTGTGCTATACCAAAACAGTTTATTATTATTATTATTATTAATAATAATAATAATAATAATAATTTTAGTATCATTTCCATTATTATTATTACTACTACTATTATTATTATTATCCAAAAGTAATAGGGTTCCCTGTAGCTAAAAGTGCTTCAACAGTTTGGCAAAATAGTTTGATGTGTCATCCAAAAGTAACAGGTCTCAGCAGCTGCCCTCCCATTTCACCGCCCATGTCACCCCCCCACCCACCCCCCATCCTCACCCAAACACACACACACACACACACACACACACACACACACACACTTCTAATGGAGGCCGTGTCAAGAACCCAATGACAGGCCTGAGCACCACAACATTAAATTAAACCTTTATTTTATCATTTATCGTTTTTTTTTTCCGGGACTAAAAAAAAAAAAAAAACTTGAGCGTCAGGGAGAAAATTGGGCTGAAATAATTGCGCCCTCACCGAGCGAGGGGTGTGTGTGTGTGTGTCCGTGTGTGTGTGTATGTGTGTGTGTGTGTGTGTGTGTGTGTGTGTGATGGCGGGAGGACAGCAGCGTCCTAATGAGAGAGCGACAGCGGGACGGCTCAGCGACATCCCATAATTAAAGTCTCCGCCGGCGACAGTGGGGGGGCTACATAGAGACGGGTGTTGGGGGGGGGGGGGAATAAAGAATGTAATTAAAAATGAGGCACTCGCTCAAGTAAGAGGCAGCCATGACAGCCACGGAACACGACCAGATGAGCCTCAAAGGGGGTGTGTGTGACAACACGGTTTTTATTTATTTATTTATCTTTGAACAATGTTGTTCTGCTGTTGTTGTTGATGTTGATGTTGTTGTTGTTGTTGTTCATGTCTCTATGATAGCAACTGTGATGCTGATCATGATAAGTAGCATTATCGGGTTACACTTTATTGTACTGACCCTGTTACATCAATTAGGTATAGGTACAGTACAGAGTGTGTAGCAATATGTTCTTACACTGTACCATATGGTTACAGTTAGGGTAAAATAAAATGTTACCTTTGCACAAAGGAAACAACATGATAAAACCCTTAAGTGCTGAGAAACATATTTTTGTTGTCCTTTGTTGTTCTACAGTACTGTATGTTTCTAAATAAAGTTGTGGTTAGCCATACCTACAACAATGGCTTAAAAAAAGCAAAGTTTAACACTAAAGCTAGTTGGACACATTTTCCAGTTTTTAAAGAACTTCATAACTTACCTGTTGTGTGTGAGTGTATGTGTGTGTTTTTTTTTTGCATTGTTAGTTTTTGATTTTTGTTTGTTTGTTATAATGGTAGTCATAGTTACCTTATTTTCACCTTTATATTTCACACATAAAAGGAGAATAAAAAAGAAAATAAAAACCAACAGAGAGCTGCTTTAGGACATGCTGAGAATAAATGGTCACCTGGCAGCAGGACATTCTAGAATCTGAGCGAGAATTGTGGGAACTGTGTGGGTGTTTACATCTTCAGAAAGTGCCCTTTTTCAGCAGCACATGACCTCGGGAGTCAGGGGACTCCACAGAGGTCAAAGGTCAAACGCACACTGAAGATCTCTGTGGAGACACACTTACCCTAACAGAACTTCAGTTCCTGCTCGGCTCTTCTGGGTGACTTGATTGAAGGGGCAGAGAGTGTAGGAGTACCTGCAAGGGTCAAACACACAAGTAAACAGATCTGTATGTGTGTGTGTGTGTGTATGTGTGTGTGTGTGTATGTGTGTGTGTGTGTGTGTGTGTGTGTGTGTGTGTATTGTGTGTATGGGTCCTCTGCAGGTCACGAGACATGGCATCTATATAGTGCTTTCCAAGGCTCCTCAAGTGCTTTTGTAGTGTAGGGGTCTCTCCCTAACCACTAGTCACCTACAGTAGGAGTTCAGGTAAGTATGGCTCATGTGTGCAAGTCTCCTTTAGTGGCCTATTCTGTAAGTGAACTTTACAGGTTAGTGTGTGCAGAAAACATACTAGACACAAACACACACACATAGTACACAATTATTACCTTTATGGGAGCGCACGCACACACACACACACACACACACACACACACACACACACACACGCACACACACACAGACATACAGACAAGCGCAGACACACAGAGACATACAGACACGATTCTCAGCTTTATGTGAGCACACACATATAGACACACACAGACACACACCACAGACATACACACACACACACACACACACACACACACACACACACACACACACACACACACACACACACACAGGGGCACACAGGGTCACACAGTGTCTAAAGTGCTCTGCAGCTCCCCAGAGCAGGGGGCAGTGCAGTGGACAGCTTTGGCCCAGACGGTGATGCTCTAGCTGGGCCAGTAAGCCCAATCTAACCCCCTCCTGACTCAGGAGCACCATGCCCTCTCCACCCCTCAATGGGCTCTGCGCTCTGCTATGCTCTCTTTTGCTGTACACCTACACACATACACAGAGACATGCACACACACACACACACACACACACACACACACACACACACACACACACACACACACACACACACACACACACACACACACATGCATTCTCATGCACTCGCACACACACACACACACATTCCATCCCTCACTGGGCACTGCATTCTGCTATGCGCTCTTTTGCTGTACACTTACACACACACACACACACACACACACTTGATTCCTCAGTGGCCACTGACTTTGCTGTGCTGTGCATTGCACGCTGTAGACTCTAAATCCCCAGCCATCGCTGGGCTGCTCTTCTGCTGAGAGAGAGGATTCGCCTGACGACCCTGCTGCCTGTCACTCCCCCCCATCCATCTACCTCCAAGTGTGTGTGTGTGTGTGTGTGTGTGTGTGTGTGTGTGTGTGTGTGTGTGTGTGTGTGTGTGTGTGTATGTGTGTGTGTGTGATTCGCCTGGCGAGCCTGCCTGCTGTCACTTCCCCCCCATCCATCTATCTCCAAACCTGTTTATGTGACTGCCCCTAGTCCTGCCTCTACCTCTACACACTCCAGTCCAGGTGTGTGTGTGTGTGCGTGGGTGAGCATGAGTGAGTGTGTGTGTGTATGCGTGGGTGAGCATGAGTGAGTGTGTGTGTGTGCGTGGGTGAGCATGAGTGAGTGTATGTGTGTGTGTGTGTGAGTGTGTATGTATGAGTGAGTGTGTGCGTGTGTGTGTATATGTGCGTGTGTGTGTGTGTGTGTGTGTGTGTGTGTGTGTGTGTGTGTGTGTGTGTGTGTGCGTCCGTGAGCATGAGTGAGTGGGTGTGTGTGTGTGTGTGTGTGTGTGTGCTGTATGAGTCTGTCTGTGTGTCCATCTGCACATGTGTGTGTGTATCTCTGCATGTGGATGAACATGTGTGTAAGAGAGGGATCAAAAGCAATAGAGGAGAAGAGCAAGATGAAAGAACAGAAATTGCGAATATCTGAACATCAGAGAAGGCCGATATGGAGTGGAGGAGAGAAAGGAGGAAGGAGGGAGAGAGAGGAGGGAGGAGGGAGGGGAGAGAGGAGGGAGGAGAGAGAGAGAGGAGGGAGGAGAGAGAGGAGGGAGGAGAGGAGGGAGGAGAGAGAGAGAGGAGGGAGAGGAGGGAGGAGAGAGAGGAGGGAGAGGAGGGAGGAGAGAGAGGAGGGAGGAGAGAGGAGAGAGAGGAGGGAGGAGGGAGGAGGGAGGAGAGAGAGGAGGGAGGAGAGAGAGAGGAGGGAGGAGAGAGAGAGAGGAGGGAGGCACAGATGCATGATTGGACTGACTTCTCTCACAGTAGGTGCTTAGGACGTGTATTACATTCCTTTTACCTCTCTCCCCCTCTCCCTCTCTCTCTCTCTCTCTTTCTCTCTCTGTCTCTCTCTCTCTTTCCCTCTCTATTAGGCATACATATAACCCAGAGATATACACACACAACTCACTCTTCCTTTCACACACACACACACACACACACACACACACACACACACACACACACACACCTAACTTTCCCATCTTTCTCCGTCTCTCTCTCACTACTTCTCTGTTTCTGTCTCTCTCTCTCTCTCACGCACACACACACACACACACACACACACACACACACACACACACACACACCTCACTTTTCCCTTTCTGTCTCTCTGTCTCTCACGCACACACAGACACACACAGATGCACCTCATCTTTCCCTTTCTCTTTCTTTCTCTCTCCTCTCACACACACACACACACACACAAACACACACACACACACACACACACACACACACACACCTCACTTTTCCCTTTCTGTCTCTCTGTCTCTCTCACACACACACACACACACACACACACACACACACACCTGTCTGAAACTAAAACCAAATCCTTGCATCTCATTTCTGATTCATAATGACAGTATGTCGGATGAGTAGGATTGGTAAATCCTCTAGTTATTCATTTATTTCTTTAGCCACCTTTGATGCTAAAAACAGCCGCCATCACCTCGACATCCTAAAGACCTGTCTGCTGGATCTGTGTGTGAGGAGGAGAAGAACCAGGAGAGGGAGGAGGTTATGTCAGTGTCATGCACACACACACACACGCTCGCACACACACGCACACACACGTGCACATGTACACACAGACACAGACATACACACGAGCACACACACACACACACACACAGTCACACAAGTCTTATCCCCAACTGACAACCATGACACACACATTACCCCCGCAGACTTAACAACACAGACAAAACACTAACAAGGAGAAAGGAAGAGGAGAAGAGAGGAAACACAAACAAACAAACGAATAAATAAACAAACAGACGACAAGACAAGACAAATAAACAGGCAGGCAAACATGTTGCTGCTCACCGGGTGTGAACCGCACAACAAAGTAGCACAAGTAACCCAACTTTTAATTATTTAGCACCTTGTCTCGCTAACGAAGTGTGGAGGCCTGCTGCTGGGGTAACACTCTGGCTGAGGCATCACGCTCTTCAGTTAACGAGGAGGTGTGTGTGTGCGGGGGGGAAATTAAAACTGCCTGCCTGCCACTCAAACGCAGCTCTGTTGGTTTGTTTGTTTGTTTCTGCTAGAAGTCTTTGTGATTTAATATGTTTCGAGATATGATGGTTACAAACAGAACAAAGGGCAACTACAAGGCGTATCAGCAATTACAGATTAGTATTTGTGTCTTTCATTTGAAGTATTTCAGTGTGTATATCTAAACTTATACACACAAACACACACACACACACACACACACACACACGCTTGCCTACTTCCCATCTTTCCCTACCCTCCATACCTGAGTGAGCTCATCAGTGGCATAATTGATTAGCTGAACACACCTGTAAGCTATCGCTAGTGCGCTATTACACTGGCACTGACTTAATCAGATGGGCCGGGGTCAGGAACAGTCACTGGGTCTGCAGGTGCGAAGGAGGTGTGTGTGTGTGTGTGTGTGTGTGTGTGTGTGTGTGTGTGTGTGTGCATGTGTTCATGCTTTCATGCGTGTGTGCATGTCTGTGTGAGGGCAAGTGTGTGTACGTGTGTGTGTGTGTGCATGTGTGTATGTGTGTGTGTGTGTGTGTGAGTGAAAATGCGCATGTGTGTGTCTGTGTGTGTGTATTGTGCGTGCGTGCGTGCGTGCGTATGTATGCCTAAGTGTGCGTGTGTGTGTGTGTGTGTGTGTGTGTGTGTGTGTGTGTGTATGGAGTTCCTGGATCACCATTGGGACAGCTTGCCCTAGTCTGAGACAACCAAGCAAGCAGCTGCATTAAGGTCACCTATAACATATGTGTATGCAGATCACACCAGTGAGTACACACACACACACACAACTCCATGCTGTCTTAACACCTGCTAGTATAGCCAGCAGACGGGTTGGGCTGCATTAATAGTTCTATCATATAATCGTAATAGCTGTATAACAATGAGGTAACACTTTTTAGTTTCCAACACTTTCTAAAAGCTTGTATTCATAAGACTCTATAAACACATGTATACATGGTTATAACGCCTTTATAAAGCTTACAAAATCAGTGTACTGAGTCCATTGGGGTGCTGCCCAAAGTTCCTGCTGGCATCCAAACTACAAATTTTATCAGGTATCAAGAGACAGCAAAAGGGGAGGTGGTGTAGCCGCCATCATCTCTGATAAATTTACATGCACTGAAATCAATCTTGGCATCTTTTCATCCTATGAGTACTTAGCCCTCAAAGTACATACTAACCACAGTCTGATTCTCGTCGCACTTTATAGACCACCAAAACACTCACCAACATTTATATCAGAATTTTCCACCCTACTGTCAACGATAGTCACAAACTACGACAGATTAATTATCGTGGGAGACTTTAATATTCACGTCAACAAAAATCATGACACGAACGCGAAGGAACTACTAAACACTTTAGATAGCTATGGACTATGTCAATACATAACAGAGGCCACTCATCGACTAGGTAACACGCTCGACCTAGTAATATCACACGCCACCAACATTAACAACATCACCGTATCAGACGTCGCCATCTCCGATCATTACTGCGTCCTATTTGAATCCGAACTCATCATAACTACCAACAGTAGCAATAGTCAAATCCGCAAGCGCTACATAAACACCTCCATCGAACGAGAATTTACCAACCTTGTTGCTGCCCACGACCTCATAAACGAGCAAGACTCACTTGAGGAAATGGTAGTCAGCTTTAATAGCAATTTAAAAGAAATCCTAGATAAAGTCGCCCCCCTACAGTCAAAATGTAGATCACGAGCCAAACCATCCCCCTGGATAAACGACTCAGTTAGAAAACTCAAAAGACAGTGCAGAGCAGCAGAGCGAACCTGGAGAAAGACCAAATTAGAGGTCAACCGCCTAATCTTCAAAGAACGCATCTCCACTTACAATAATGTTATTCGCACTGAAAGAAGAGCGTATTTCTCAAAAATTATCGCAGACAATCATAGCAATTCAAGAGTACTGTTCTCCACAATCGAAAGGCTATTAAAACCTGCACCAGCCTGCGACATGCGTAGCTTAGCCACCCCATCTAGGTGCAATGAATTTGCACTGTTCTTCACTAACAAAATAGCTGCCATTAGAACCGGTATTATTCATGACCCCAATTATTACCACCAACCTCCTCGCAGGGATCCACCAACCCTTAATAACTTTAACCCCATCTCAGAAGAAGAACTGAATAAGATAGTCAAACAAAGTAAACAGTCAACCTCTAGCCTTGACCCTATCCCTACCTTCCTTTTGAAAAGCATCTTTAGTTGCGTTTCAACACCCGTACTACAGATTATTAATACCTCCATCGTCACAGGAGTATTCCCCAACTCCTTTAAAACCGCAGTTGTAAAGCCACTCCTGAAAAAAGCAGATCTGGACCAAAACACACTGAACAACTATAGGCCAATCTCCAATCTCCCATTTATAAGCAAAATATTAGAAAAAGTCGTCTTTAAGCAACTCAACCTATTCCTTAGCAAACACGATATATTAGAAAAATTCCAATCAGGCTTCAGAGCAAATCACAGCACAGAGACCGCCCTAACTAAAATAGTTAATGATCTCAGACTTAGTATGGCCACAAACAAAGTCTCTGTCCTAATCCTCCTAGACCTAAGTGCCGCCTTTGACACTACTGACCACAACATATTACTTAACCGTCTTGAGACCTGGGTAGGCCTCTCAGGCAATGCATTAAAATGGTTTGAATCATATATTAGAGGAAGGCAATTCTACGTTAGTATAGGAGACCACGTATCCAACAAACACAACATGCCCTTTGGAGTCGCCCAAGGCAGCTGTCTCGGCCCCCTTCTTTTCTCATTATACATGCTACCATTAGGCAACATTATCAAAGAATATAATGTAGATTTCCACAGCTATGCCGATGACACACAGCTCTACATATCAGTCGAGCCGAATCAAACTACCGCCCTACACACTCTAACCTCCTGCCTAACAGCTATTACACATTGGATGAACAATAATTTTCTAAAATTAAATGAGGACAAAACAGAAGTCCTGCTTCTTGGCCCCAGAGACAAACGCGAGGCGCTCTACTCTAACCTAGGAAACCTTAACCAACATGTCAGAGAAAAGGTGACAAGCCTAGGAGTGACCCTGGACTCTGACCTAAACTTTGAACCTAATATTAATAAATTAACAAAAACCGCCTACTTCCACCTTAGAAATATCGCAAAAGTTCGCCCGTTCTTAACCCAGCAGGACGCTGAAAAACTGATACATGCATTTATCTCAAGTAGACTAGATTACTGTAATGCCTTATTTGCAGGCCTCCCCAAAAAGTCAATTGAGAAACTACAGCTTATTCAAAACTCGGCTGCTAGGTTACTAACAAAAACTAGAAGAAGGGATCTTATCACCCCCATATTAGCTCAACTCCACTGGCTGCCTGTCTCCTATAGAATTGAGTTTAAAATACTCCTGTTAGTATTCAAGGCTATAAATGGTTTTGCCCCCTGCTATATCACTGACACACTCTCTGCTTATATCCCTGCACGAGCCCTCAGATCGACCGAAGCTGGCCTCCTGAGGGTCCCAGAAGCTCCACCCAAAAGGATCGGGGAAGCAGCCTTCTCATACCACGCCCCAAGAAGATGGAACGCCCTACCACAACACATTAGAGAAGCCGAGTCCGTCGACGCCTTCAAAAGGCAACTCAAGACCCATCTGTTCAGCCTCGCCTACACCTAACGGCCCTACCGTGGACTCTCCACCCCCCCCCCCCCCCCCCCATCCCCATCCCCAAGCACCCAGACCAAGCCCCAAGCACCCAGACCAACAGCAGTCGCACAACGCCTCCCCCCCTCCAAAGTCCCCCTTTCACCCTCCACCCAAACAGACCCACAGCAACCACTACTTCACCCCCACGAGGACTACCACCCACCCCCAGTCTACCACAGCCCCGGCAGAAGGGCTTCCCTAGGGGACGCGGTTCTGCCTGAGGTTTCTTCCTTTTTTTTTCCCGGTTTGATTCAACTACATACAAATTCAGGGAGTTTTTCCTCACCCCTGTAGCCCCTACGGACTTTTGCATGTGCTCACGCAAGAGCCTGCATCAAAGGGACATTGCGTTGTTATGGCTAATGCTGTTTTGTTGTAACCTTGCCAAACTGTGAAGCACTTTGAGCTGCATCTTGTATGTATGAACTGTGCTATACAAGTAAAGGTTATTATTATTATTATTATTATCCCTAGGAGTACAGTCATGAGTATGTATAAATAGTTATAAATCCTTTACATACTTTATTAATGCATTATACGCCTTTATGTATGTGTTTATAGGGTCTTATAAATACAAGCTTCATAGAAAGTGTTACCAACAATGCTTTGAGGAACTGCATCCTTAGGATTCTCCAAACTCTGCAGCTGGTTGGACCCAATTTCATTTAGGCTCATTTAATTTAATTTAGTTCAGTTGTATCGATTGATATAGCATTGCCAAAAAAACTACAATTATCTCAAGGTGTTTGACAGAACTCCAGCCAATGAGACCCGAAGCAGGTATTTAGTTTAAGACACACATTTACTTTAAGCCTCGCTCCCTGAAGAGGAAGAGGAAGAAAAACTCACACTTTCAGCTCTCCAAACACCCCGACCTTGGCCATAAATATGAGCACAGGCAGTGTTAATGCTGTAAATGATAAGCAGATATGGAAACAGCTGATTTTAAATGCGATGTGAGCAGTCGTAAAAAAAAAAAAAAAAGGGCCCCATTCCCATCCACCATCCAGCATCGCTGCCACGCACACGCACACACACACACACACACACACACACACACACACACACGCACCACGGGCACATTATGTTAGCTAATTCTAAATTATGATGTGTGAATGTCTTGCTCAGCACTTACAGCTGGCGGTGTGTGATTGTGTGTGTGTGTGTGTGTGTGTGTGTGTGGAGGGGGTGGGAGGCGGTGCCGCGCGTTTTATGTCTGTGGGGATGAAAAACATTTGTGCTGCTTAAGGAATCAATAAGTCCACTCTTCTTTTGGGGCAACTTGGCTATCCGAGGCATCAGCACTTTTCAATTCGATTATGGTTGTAGAACTTGTCAGATAGTGTGTGTGTGTGTGTGTGTGTGTGTGTGTGTGTGTGTGTGTGTGTGTGTGTGCGTGTGTGTGTGAATGTGTGCGTGTGTGTGTGTGTGTTGTCTGTGTGTGTGTGTGTGTGTGTGTGTGTGTGTGTGTGTGTGTGTGTGTGTGTGTGTGAGTGTGTGTGTGTGTGGCTGTGTGTGTGTGTGTGTGTGTGTGTGTGTGTGTGTGTGTGTGTGTGGGGTGGGAAGGGGGTCTGCTTTGCTCAGACACTTGTGAGTGTGTTGTTCCTCCTGGACATTAAGGCTATTACATGCTCGATGCTGTTGCCAAGAATCAGAGCGAATCTTACAAGGGTATGCACCACACTCTTCTCAGACTACACACTACACAGGGGGTGCTGTGGCGCAACGTGTAGAGCGTCCGTACCATAAATGGGCAAGCGCCCATGGAGACCCAGGTTCGACCCAGGGGGACCTTGGGTCATTTCCCAACCCTACCCCATCTTTCCCTCTCCCACTCATTTCCTGTCACCATCTTCACTGTACTATCACAATAAAGGCAGAAAAGCCTGAAAAAAACACTTAAAAAAGACTACACACTACACTACAAACAGGCTTTCAGTGCCAGGACAGTGATGCCCTGCTATATCGCAGGTCACCTTTTGTGGTCCCATGGCCCTGCACAGGTTTCATTCCTGGTGCTGGTGTTCATTTTAAAACCATAGGGCCTAGCCTTCAACCAATCATAACTTATTAGAAACCAAAACATTTGGTTGAGACAAGATGGAGGATGGATAATTCTGCCCTACAAAGGCAAAGTACAGTAACTACGTAAACACTGAAACTGAGAAAAATGCCTTTAAAGTTGTCACACTGCCCAGTCAAGCATGTTGTGGGTATAATAGTGGTAATGCGTTTATGTACTTTCTTAATAGGAAGAAGCAAGAGATTTAGTTACAAGACAAAGGAGGTGTTATAAAGTCAATTTCCAGTCTAAGCTCAGTGTTGACAGAACTCAAGCCAGCATGACCTGAAGCAAGCATTTAGTTTAGGACTCATTTATGTATTTTCTTAATAGAAAAAAGCAAGAGATGTAGTCACAAGACAAAGGAGATGTTATGAAGTCAATTTCCAGTCTAAGCTCAGTGTTGACAAAATATGTAGTGACTGTGTTTTGGTTTTGTATGGCAGAACTGCCTGACGAGGTACTTCAGTTCAGAAATACAACATTGAGTGGAGGCACAATGAAGGCATTATAAAGGCACTATGAAGGCCCTATGAAGGCAGTATTAAAGCACTATGAAGGCACTATGAAAGCAGTATGAAGGCACTATGAAGGCACTATGAAAGCAGTATGAAGACACTATGAGTGCACTATGAAGGTGCTATGAAGGCATTATAAAGGCACTATGAAGGCACTACGAAGGCACTATGAAAGCAGTATGAAGACACTATGAGTGCTATATGAAGGTGCTATGAAAGCACTATGCACTATGAAGCACTATGAAGCACTATGAAGGCACTACAAAGCCACTGTGAAGGCACTATGAGTGCACTATAAAGGAGCTAAGAGTGCACTATTAAGGCACTATGAAGGCACTAGCCTGGCCTGCACAGCTGTGTGGGTGAATGAAATCATCAGAATTTCTTGTTCTTGAGAAGCGGCTGTCTTCGCACATAAGGTTATTGACCAGTATACGCGGAACACAAGAGTAGATCAATTATTGGCAGTGAAGAGGCTCTGGGACAATGGCTCTCTAGACTGAGACATATACTTCAAAGACATATACTAAGAAACATATCTGAGAATGGCCAACTTTACATTACATTATCTTACATTTAGCTGACGCTCTTATTCAGAGTGACCTACAGTTATTTTAAGTACAAGTTACAATCCCTGCAGCAATGTGGGGCTGGATGCCTTGCTCAAGGGCACTTCAGCGATGGATGGAATATTGAATGGGCAAAGGAAAACACATACTCGCTAAAATATTATTGGCACAAAAAGGGGCTAACAGCAGTTGAAAGCTAAACATGAATTATTTCAAAAATTTCAAACAACACTGCACATTATAATACACAGAACATCCATTGAGGTACTACTATGTTTTGGAAAAAAAAAGTTGCATTATTTTTGATGAATTGGAATAAGTTCATGTAGGTCTACAGGCCATGTAATGCTTCCTTGGAAAGCCTGAATGATGGCAGAGGGGAAGTTACCACTGGCAGTGTAGACAATTACAGACCAATTTACAGTCGCTCCACAGAACCTGATGTACAAAAGACAACATTTCTGTCTGTTGGTGTGCCACAGAGCTTGTCGCACAGAGCAGCAAATCTGAAA
>CM059284.1:5779969-5782469 GCA_030347295.1 Setipinna tenuifilis | reverse complement strand
TTAATTTCTAACGACATTGTTCCCCTGCCACACACACACACACACACACACACATAGCCACATCTATCATCATTTAAAAAGCCAGAGAGGGTGACAGCGGGGCGAAGCATGGTGCAGAATATGCATGAGAGGGTCAGAGAGAAGAGAGAGAGGGAGAGAGAGAGAGAGAGAGAGAGAGAGAGAGAGAGGGGGGGGGGGGAGTCATAGAGGAGACAGAGAGACAGAGAAGAGTAAAGAAAGAGAGAGAATGAGAGAAGAGAGAATCAGTGAGAGATAGAGATAAAGAGAGAGAGAAAGAGAGAAAGGCAGTGAGAGAGGGAGAGAAATGCACTGAGAGAGAGGGAGAGAGAGAGAGAGAGAGAGAGAGAGGCAGTGAGAGAGAGAGGCCAGAAAGATTAGAGCGAAAGAGAGTGAGGGAGAGTGAAAGAGAGAATGAAGAGGAAGAATGAACCTGCAACCCTTGTGACTGACCTTTCATGCATCAGGAGAATATCATTAACTCAGGCCCAGGCCTCCACACTAAATTAACACCAAAACTGCAATCTTGCAAAAGAAAAAAGAAAAAGAAAAAACACAAAGAGCGCAACTGGGCCAAATCTCAACATGGCAGGCAGACACAGACACAGACACAGGCACAGACACAGGCACAGGCACAGACACAGGCTTAGGCCAGGCAGAAGTGTGTAATGTTACAGTGTTTGATGTGCAGTCAAAGACACATGAATTGGTGAACTGAGCTGCATCTTGTATCTATGAACTGTGCTATACAAGTGAAGGTTTTTATTATCAAAATGGATATCAAACAGGCACAGGCTTAGGCACAGGCACAGGCACAGGCTTAGGCCAGGCAGAAGTGTGTAATGTTACAGTGTTTGATGTGCAGTCAAAGGCAAATATCAAAATGGATATCAAAGGGACCATGTGTGATTATCTTCAGTTTTTCCGTTCTAAAGATGCCATTCAAAGCAAAGCTAAGGGGGTGAATTCATAATACGTCATGTACAGTAATGATGTGATGTTTTATTAATCTCCACTTTGGGAGCTAACTCCCTGTATTGTTTAACTTTTTATCTCTGCAGTAATCTAGGTGTCACCCTGCATAGTTTAGCTATTCATCTCAGCGCTAGGCTAGGTGTCATTCTGTACACTTTAATTATTCATCCCCATGCTAATCTACGTGCTTTGAAAAAAAGCCAGACAGCAAAGACAGCAAAGGCTCTGCAGCGCTTTGAAAAGCCTCCATTTTGTTTTCCGTCAAAGAGAGACATGTCTGCAGAACAAACAGCCCTAGAGGGAGGGCAAAACAAATAAACAAAAGCAGACAATCAAATAAAACAAATAAATGTAACAACAGGGGAAAACAACCCCTAAATGCATGCTAAGCTAATGCATGACTAACCTATGGCTCCATTAGCATGGGAAATGTACTTGTATGTACTATATGTATATGTAACACATTTACATGGTGTCTGTCCGTCTGTCTGTCTGTCTGTCTGTCTGTCTGTCTGTACGTCAGTCTGTATCTATCTATCTATCTATCTATCTATCTATCTATCTATCTATCTATCTATCTATCTATCTATCTATCTATCTATCTATCTATCTATATGTCTGTCTGTCTGTCTGTCTGTCTGTCTATCTATCACCCACATAGACATATAGTACAGTACAGTAAGCTTGCAAGCTCACCTGCTTCAGAATCTCAGGACACCTGTAGAACGTCACCCCAGAAGTGCTGATTTATTTACTGGGGCTATTCTGCAACCGTACTGAAAGGGGGGAGAGAGGAAAACCATCTCCAGTAGTATTAGCCCTGCTATGTGTGTGTGTGTGTGTGTGTGTGTGTGTGTGTGTGTGTGTGCACGCGTACCGAAAGGGGGGAGATGGCGAAACCATCTCCAGTGTGATTATCCCTGCTATGTGGTCAGAGAAAGGGGTGGCCCTTATCTGCAACCCTAGCGAAAGGGGGAAGTGAGTGAAACCATCTCCACTAATATTAGTGCTGCTATGGGGTCAGAGAGAGGGGTGGCCCTATTCTGAAACGGTACGGAAAGAGGGAAGTGAGTGAAACCATCTCCACTTGTATGAGTGCTGCTATAGGGGCAGGGAGGGCGGTCAGAGGGAGGGGTGGCCCTATTCTGGGGGAAAGAAAGCAAAACCATCTCCAGTTGTATTAGTGAGGGGGCCAGGGAGGGGGGCTCGCTCTATTCTGCAATCTTACTGTAAGTAGGAAGAGAGCAAGAGCATCTCCAGACGTTCTATTCTGTATCCTTACTGAAGAGCTCCAGGCTGTGTCTGCCTGCCTTCACACGAAAAAGGGAACCAAGGGGGTAGGGTCACAGCAAGAGAGAGAGAGAGAGAGAGAGAGATAGAGAGAGACACAGAGACAGATACAGACACACAGAGAGTAGGAGGCGATGGAGGGAGTCTCTTATGTTGTATGTCTGCATGAGTGGACTTGTGGCATGAGTCTTGTAAAAACAAAATTTCAGTAACGCTT
>CM059284.1:5745499-5750499 GCA_030347295.1 Setipinna tenuifilis | reverse complement strand
GTTTTGGGGAAACGGACCCAGTTCGGCTCGATATCTCTCAGCCAGAAGGGCAGGACCAGGCAGGGCATGCAGGGCAGGCAGGCAGGCCCGCGGTGAGAGGCTGTGGGTCGGGTGGTGACAGTGACAATGACCCGCTCGTCGACGGTGTCACTCACGCTTATCTACACACACACAGGAGCTCCACTATCTCAGCACACCTCAGGGTGCTTCAGTCTGTATGGGAGAGAGAGAGAGAGAAAGAGAGAGAGAGAGAGAGAGGAAGGGAGGGAGACAGAGGAAGTAAGAGAGAGAGGGAGAAAGAGAGAGAGACAAACAGACAGAGACAGAGAGAACGAGAGAAAAAGACAGAAGGAGAGGGAGGGAGAAAGAGAAAGAAAGAGCAAGGCACTGAGAGGGAAAAAGGTAGAGGAAGAGATGAGAGAGAGAGACCTGGAGATAGAGAGAGAAAGAGAGACGTGGGAGAAAGAGTAAGCGAGAGGGACACAGCCAGAAAGAGGAAGAGAAGTGACAAAAAAATAGAGAGAGAGAGAGGTGTAGCTGCCTCAGAAAAAAATCCTCAACTTTTTCCAAAACTGTCATTTCTTTTCTCTTCCCTTCCTTTTTCGTAATTTCTTTCCAGTGGAGTATCACAGGAGGGGTGCAGAGAATAATGTATTTTTAGTAGCAGAGCTGAGTTTGCCTTCATTTTCTCTTCTTTTCTTTTTTTTTACAAGAGGGGAACTGGGGTGACAAGTCCCTGCACTGCACAACATAGCATAAAACTGACAGCAATGCACCCCATCCCATCCTACCTCACCGCATCCCTCCCCATCTTACCCCACCCCATCCCACCACATCTTACCTCACCCCACCCCACCCCACCACATCTTACCCCACCCCTGTTCGTGCTTCGAATGAGTGATATGTGCAGAACAGTCTTCCAAAAAACACTGCCTGCCTGCCTGCCTGACGGAATGACGGAATGACTGACACCAGTCCTAGACCCACCACATAACAATGAGGTTTACTACCTGACTGTGTGGGTGATATGACTAGTCTTGCACTGACTGCAGTGTCAGCTCAGCACGGCACAGCACGGCACGGCACAGAGCAGCACAGCAGACTGTGTGTGTGTGTGTGTGTGTGTGTGTGTGTGTGTGTGTGTGTGTGTATGGTGAGTCATCGGGTAAATGGCTACAGGGAATGGGTCACTGTTGGCTCCCGTGGTGGAGGAAGTACATTCGACACACAAAACAGGACTGTGGTGTCTAAGGAAACAAACGAAAAAAGAAATAAAAGAGAAAAAAAAACACTACAGTGTCTCTAAAGATGACGATACAGCTGGGTAACTTTTTTAAGCACTGCAGCCAGACATAGTTACCAAACAGATGTGCTCTGGGCATTTTTAGCCCTTCTATGAGACAGCACATTCTTATCCCCGAAGGACGACTTCACATCAGCAGCAGCTAACTTCCTGTCATTACCTTGCCTGACAACTAGCTGCCAATCATGTTGTTGCCTGGCAACAGTGCCCAAAATGTTGCCGTTATGAACCATCACCTCTGGAGATGCCCCCTGGGTGTATGTACTGTACTGTAAGTGTGGTGTGTGTCTTAGCTATGCATTTTGTCTGTACAGCAAGGGCTGCTGGTGTCATACATTTTTACAGCATACATACAGTACATATAGATACAGCCACACAACTGGTGGTTACAAAAGTATGCTTTACTTTCTTGTGTTAGATTGCCTCAGTTTGTGCTTTGGGGTTGGGTTGTTGTGCGTTTGTAAAACAACAAAACTTTAATAAATAAATATAAAACAACAAAAACAAAACAAAAAAAGTGTCCCTGAGTGAACTCTCCAGACCAGAGACCCATAGAGGACCATCAGACTCCCTCCTGAGGTGGTCTACCAACATGGGGATGAGCAGCTTTGTTGTCTCTTTGTTAAAACTGTCCCTCTCCAACAGAAGGACAGCTAAGGCCGTGTACAACACGACCACAACACTGAGGCTCAGTTCCATTGTGTGGTGTGTTCTGGGGCAAGGCCCCCCTTGCTTCCTTACACATGAGATGAACAAACAAACGCTGATCGATCCAAAACTGCCCTTTGGGTGCAGGGGACTCTGTCCCCTGTTGTGATGCCTTGATGAAGAAGTATGTTTCCTTCTATGGTGTACTGTCACACCAATACGAAGAGAATGGTAGAAGGGTGAAAGTTCTGAAGAATGTTGGGCTCCACAGATTGTAATGTGGAATTGCAGCATCTTATATTGTTCCGGAATGCACACTTTTCTAGAATGTTCAAAACCTCACCCCCACATAAGGTTAACAGCAGGTACAGCAAGTCCCCAATGCAGCTAACAGCTCACTGGTCTCTGGATGCTAAAGTTCAATTACTAGTAAAGTTCCAAACAAAAGGCACGGAACCTTTAGGCACCACACAATAGAAGAAGCAGGGCAAAGGGGGGGGTAAAAAAAATCACTCCTCTTGACAAGAACGAATGCCTTTATCTCACATCCAATCAGTGTGTTCCTGAGTGTGTGCATGTGTGTGTGTGTGTGTGTGTGTGTAAGTGTGAGACAGAGAAATAGAGAGAAAGAAAGAGAGAGAGAAAGAAAAAGAGAGAAAGGCAGAGTGTGAGTTTGTGTAGAATTCAATATGTGTGAGAAAAGTGCTTCATCTTCAAATTTGAGAACATTTTCTGACACACTTCCTTTCATACTGAGGCCTATGCAACTCTCCACAGAGGAACAAAAGATGAGAACTTGACAAGCTGGCTAACCACAATGGCAAAGGCAGAAGACAAAAACGAATCTATTTTTTCCCCACAAACAATTACAAGTAAAGTCATTTCTTAACTCCTTTTTGTTTTTGAGAAGTGGTGTCCCATCTCATCTCTTTGGAGAGGCAGATGGTGTCTCAAAGACTTCTTTATTAGATTCACTCTTGCGAACTTTGATCCGAACAGCTGTGTCAGACTCATGGAGCGTCACGGGGGTGTGTGTGTGTGTGTGTGTGTGTGTGTGGGGTGGGTGGGTGTGTGTGTGTGTGTGTGTGTGTGTGTGTGTGTGTGTGTGTGTGTGTGTGTGTGGTTGTGAGAGAAAGCCAAGACACAAAAACAGAGCAGCAGGAAGGAAAGGAGATGAGAAAGAGGAGCAGGAAGATGAACGCTCTGAGTGGTAAATCTTTCAGGGACACACTGCGGTTTGGTTTCTCTTTGAACAATGGAGACAAATGTGACATGTTCACCATACAGTGCAACAGCCAATGGAAGTGTCACACAAGGCTGTGCTGACACTTTATTATGAAATATATATATATATATATATATATATATATTTATTATAAAATATATATTGTGAACCAGAAAAAAAACTTTAGACAGCGCCTATATGTTATGTAATGGATAATGGCTGGCGATGTGACGGAAATAAGGGCGAGGGGGAGGCAAAGATCTCCGCGACGCGAAGCTGAAGTTCCTAAACCCTGTTCCCTCCACTGAGTCACCTCCAAGGCCATTATCCTGCCTATCTCCTGTCTGCATCTAGAAAAAAAACTTTTTAAATCCATGAGTCCTCTCATATTTAAGATATATTATGCATAAAGTGCTAAAATAACATAACATTTTTGAGATCTCCTTTAAAGGTAGCCAGTTATAGAAAGTTCATGCCCACTTGTGGCGATGCCGATGGTTAGCTGTGGCAGAGGATCAACTTTTAATGGTTAAGTTGGCCTGTGAGTTGAGGAACACGGGTGCGATTCCTATACCAGTAGGAAAACTTTGGGGGGCTTACTTAAGGCGCATGTATCTCCATGTGTATATGAGTGGAGTCTGTGTACTCTGTATTCCTCTACACCTTTGTTAGCTTACTATGTCCTCCTGTTGTAAGTCGCTTTGGATAAAAGCATCAGCTAAGCGTAATGTAATGTAATGAAATAACCAGTGCTCTACTGCACACCCCATAATAATACGCAAAGAATCTAACCCCAATTAACTACAGGGGGGGGGGGGGGGGGGCAACCCTGCACACTCTTATACTTCTTAGTTTTTTCCCCTCTGAATAGGAGCCTCAGCTGAATGATGTAAATGGTCTGATGTAATGTGTATTAATTGCAGCTGCCATCAGACTGGTTATTGTTGTTGCTCTTGAGGCATTGGTGCGTGTTGGCTTTGGTGGTTGGCTGGTAAACCAGGAGAAATTCTACCGGAGAAAGAGCCCCTCAATACAGCAGTTCCAGACCCTCTGTACAAAACGAAATGAAATGAAGTACGAGGGGCTGGTTTACCATGCTAGTAAAATGTGTGTATTAATTTATCTTATACATATTTTACACGTATTTTATCTTTTATTTTTTATGCTTTTATATTGTCCTTTGCTTTTATTTTTGTTAAGCACATTGAACTGCCTTTGTGAATGAAATGCGCTATACAAATAAACTTGACTTGACTTGACTTAATTGCAGCTGCCACCAGGCTGGTTGCTGTTGTTGCTCTTGGCCATTGTTGCGTGTTGGCTTTGGTGAGTGGCTGGCTGGTTTGTGTGTGTGTGTGTGTGTGTGTGTTTGTGTGCTTTGTGTGTGTGTGTGTGTGTGTGTGTGTGTGTGTGTGTGTGTGTGTGTGTGTGAGTTTGAATGCCTGCATGTGACCGTGTGAGGACTGCTGTGGTGAGCCCTCGACCAACAGCAGAAGAAACATTAACACCTTCTCCTGTGTACGATGCTGCAATCTGACCTCCGCTATTCTGAGTTATAAAACACTTCCACTAAAACATTCTGCTAAGTGTAATGTAATGGAGTGTAATGTAATGAAACCAATATACCACAGGCTGTGTTCTTTTCTTTTTTTCCCCTTCCCCTTTGCTTTCCTTCTCTCTCTTCTCTTCTACAACCAATTAAGTCCTTATGACAACAAGCGCGTCTGGATACGTCTGGAGGTTAGAGTCTGACCTCGGAGAGGGTAAGAGCTGAGGTTACAGACACACAGTGCTCCCTTTTTTCCTTCCTTTCTTTCTTTCTTC
>CM059284.1:5730499-5732999 GCA_030347295.1 Setipinna tenuifilis | reverse complement strand
TTAACATGAACACTCAATCACACACCCACAGCACAAGGCTCTCATACACAGCATCAACCAGCACACCAGGAGCTGTATGGGGCTCAGTCTACTCCGATTGGGTAGAGGGATCTGGAGTCTTACTTATAATACACACACACACCTACACACACACGCACACACACACGAACACTCATTCACACACCCATAGCACAAGGCTCTCATACACAGCATCAACCAGCACACCAGGAGCAATATGAGGCTCAGTCTCCTGGAGTTTAATACACACACACACACACACACACACACACACACACACACACACACACACACACACACACACACACACACACATACACACACACAAACACTCGTGCTTAATGACACTCTGGGTCAGGGGATCTGTAGTCTGACCAGTAAACCTCCAATTGCTGGGTGACACCTCTACCTCCTAAGCCACTGTCCCTCTTAATGATACTAAAGCAATCTACAACTGTTACCTATATTATTAATACCTGTATTATTAACTAATAACTATATTATTCTAACTGGAATGCTGTGCAATATCTATATACTGTATTATGACTGTGCAATGTTTAATTGATGTGGAATATCCCACACAGCATATGAACTGTATATAAAACCTCATTTATTCTTCTTGCATTATGCATATTGTGCCTCAGGACTGGGCACCCTACCCTCGTTTTATTCTTTGGCTCTTTCCTGCACTATCTTTTATTTCATTCCATGTTGTAAGTATTCTACATACATGTCTGCACTGGAGAAGGAGCTGTTTTTAGTCCCATTGTACTTGTGTACAGGACAATAGAAAGAGGCATTCTGATTCTGATTCTGATTCTGATTCTGATTCTGATTCCGATTCCGATTCCGATGCTGATTCTGATTCTGATTCTAATTCTGATTCTAATTCTAATTCTGATTCCAACACTGATTCTAATTCTGGTTCCAATTCTGAACCAGCTGGAGCTCACCCACCGTACAGTACAGTAAGTGGGCCAACAAGGCAGCAGGCTGTCTTTGTCTGGGCCGCCTCATATTACTCCAGTGTAGCAGAAGAGCTGTAGGGGAAACTGAGCTCCAGCCAAAAGTGCTCTAGTCTATCACTGGCCTATAACGGCAGCATGAAAGCACTCCTGCTAATCTGTGCCATTGGGTAGTGTTATTATTCCACATCTAATAGGGCAGGACAGCAGGACAGCAGGGGGGTACAGACACACTTAGCCAGACGGTGTCTATACTTATACTACACACACACACACACACACACACACACACACGCAGACACTTACCTACACACACACACAGACACACACTCACCTACACACACACTTACCTACAAACACACACTTACCTACACAGACACACACACACACACACACACACACACACAGTGTCTGGACTGCTTCAATTAAGTGCAAGGCTACAGAACCTTTTGGGAGCTTCCTGTACAGATATGGTTATGTTGTGATAAATAAAACAGTAAAAGTAAAGACAAGTCTGTTTGTGAAGTCATCTGATCAGCAGCTAGTCATTTAGCCCTGTGTTTGTTATGCTCATTCTGATTCTGTTTATTCACTGTCCTTGCAAAAAAAAAAAGAAAAAATAGTTCCAACATCAGTATTCAACGTTACCTGTTGCCAAGCAACGAACACTGTCACTCTGCAGTCAAATTGACTGAGGGAGGCTACCTGGATTATACAAATGTGCACGCTTACCTGCCCGCCTTACATGTGTGTGTGTGTGTGTGTGTGTGTGTGGCACGGGGTAATCCATTTGTGCCATTTCCCACACTTCATTACTGTCGGCCATAACACACTAAAATCCATACACCACCCCGCCATCTCCGCGCTTTCACTTTGGATTAATGGAAACTTGACATCCCATAAAGTTACGGTTTAAGTGTATTGGTTTAAGTTTATCTCAAATGGCGAGTGATTACCAGCAGGGTGTGTGTGTGTGTGTGTGTGTGTGTGTGTGTGTGTGTGTGTGTGTGTGTGTGTGTGTGTGTTGGGGGGACAGTGGGGGGGGGTGGGGGATGAAGAGTCCCAGTGGGAATATTGCGGGAATGTCGCCACTTATGGAATTCCTCTCATCCAATCAGAGAGTAATAAATCATTTGACCTAACGAGACTAACGGGTGAATAGGAAAAGGGGGATGATGATGAAAGGAGGGGGGGATAAAAAAAGAGGAACGAAAGAGAGAAATGAAAGAGAGGGAATGCAAATGATGAACGCAATGTCCTAAAGCAGCAGTAGCAGCACATCAGAAGTGGTCACACAGCAGAGTGAGTCAATACACACACACAACAGAGGCACAGAATGAAGGGAGGCAGGAGAGGAAAAAAAGAACTGTGAAAAATGGGGTGATGGGGCAAAGAAGAAGAGAAAAGGTGAAGAATGTATTACAGAGTTAGAAAAGACACTGAAGAATGGAGGGTGGACTGAAAAGAGGGGAAAATTAGTCCAAACAGCTGCTGACACTGTCAGAGAGGATAAGGGT
>CM059284.1:5717999-5725499 GCA_030347295.1 Setipinna tenuifilis | reverse complement strand
TGTGTGTGTGTGTGTGTGTGTGTGTGTGTGTGTGTGTCTGTACTGAGAGAGTAGAACCACTAGTGAAATGGAGGAGTAAGGGGAGGAAGATGGATAAAACCAATCCTCCATCCCAACCCCAACTGCACACACACACACACACACACACACACACACACACACGCACACACACAAATCTGGGATCGGAGGATCACAGATGTGATTTTTGCGCAAGTAGGAAAAAATGTAGATGGGGGGAGTGAATAACCAGCTGCACCCTCCTGCCCCCTCACTCATGGCTGAGGTCCCCATGGCTGATGGCATCTTACATTATGCTGGGGTAACTGCCCATATGCTTAATTCACTGTAAGTCACTCTGGATGACAGCACATTGTAACGTAATGTAACATACGCTAAGGGCAAAAGGGTAAGGCACGCCTGCATAAGACAGGAACAGCTTTCCTGTCAATCAAGCTGCCACAATGCCGAATATCTATACACGATAATGCAGTGTATTTGTCAGAAGTCGTGTTGTTTTTGTCGTTTGTCTTTTTTTCTGTTTGTTTTTTCTTTCCCTACCACATAGTTTACATACTATTCCAAATACACGGTAGTGAAACTCTATACATGACAGGATGGTGAGTGTGTCAGAAGTGCAGAAGTGAAATGTTTTTTTTTCCCCACTACCGAGCTTGCAGGTAGTTACGAACAGAAACCACTACTCAAACTACAAAGGCTTCCATAGATAAGTTTCACTCTGAAGCAAAAGCTTGACCTGGTTCACTGGCACCTGTTTGACAACTGCCTGTGGGCTGCTGCTACACACACACACACACACACACACACACACACACACACACACACACACAAACACACACACAAACACACACACACACACACTGTATGACAACTGCCTGTGGGCTGCTGCTGCTGCTGCTGTTGTTGTTGTAATCAGTTAGACAGATGGCATGAAGAGCGCTGTGTGACAGACACCCGTCTTGCAAGATGAGAAATATCTCCCTTAACAATGGAATTCTCTTTTCTGATTGGCTGATGAGGTGGGAATGGACTTTTGTATTGTATAACTGACAACCTTAGAAGTAGATCTCAAAAATGTAAATCACTGTTCCATTTCAATGCAATTATGAATGGTAACCATGACAACACTCGTAGCGAATTTAACGGTCACCTCACCGGCCGATATTCCTTATACATATTGCCGCTCTTGAGATTTCCTCTTGCCTTCTTCTTCTGAAATGTCACATTGTTCAAGTTCAACAACTCGCAGTTTCAGTTTGAATTTCCATCTTGCAAGTATTCTATGTACGCTCCAACTCTATTTTGGTTCCTGATCGGTAGGCCCACAAAGAAGCGGATCGCGCACACACACACACACACACACACACACACACACACACACACACACACACACACACACACACACTCACACTCACACAAATCTGGGGCCCACAAAGAAGCCGATCGCCGCTGATGCTGAATGTGAGGAGGCAGGAAGTGATGCGTGCGGTAACGAGGAGGTAGGCACACACACACACACACACACACACACACACACACACATACACTCGGGCGGTAACGAGGAGGTAGGCGCCGTGAAGGACACAGACGCGGCCACAAAGAAACCGCCTGATTTTAATCAGCAGGCTTCACTGGCCTCTCTTCTGCTCCTGCACTCTCTCTCTCTTTCTTTCTTTCTCTCTCTGTCTCTCTCTTTCTTTCTCTCTCTCTCTTTCTCTCTCTGTCTCTCTCTGCCTCTCTTCTGCTCCGTCTCTCTCTCTCTCACTCTCTCTCTCTTTCTCTCTCTTTCTTTCTCTCCGTCTCTCTCTTTGACTCTTTCTTTCTGTGTCTTTCATTGATCTTAACTTCCTGCTTTGCCTATCACTCTCTCTGTTCTTCACACTTTTTTTCATCTCTCTTTCCTCTCTCCCTCTCATTTCTCCTCATCTCTCTTGCTTCTCACCTCTCTCTATCTCTCTTTATCTCTATCTCTTTCTTTCTCTTTAGCCCTGTCTTTCTACATTGTTCACTCTCTCTCTCTCTGTCTCCCTCTTCTTCTTCTTCTTTTACAAACACCAAACACACCACGCAGAGGACAGTAGCGTGTTCATGTCTATCTGACTGGCCTGTTACCGCAGCAACCCCGTCCTCGACGAGAGGCAATCTTTTGATTAGTTTTAATGACAGACTCCCCAAGCCAACAAGTGTTCGCCACCGCCAAAGGGAGAGAAGACAAGACAAGAACAAAACATGAAATAAAACAAATAAAAAAGGACATGGTGTCAGACAGAAATAAAAACAGACATCCTGTTTTTTTTTTCTTTAATGTCCACTGTTCATTTGCCCAAAAAAAGTTGGACATTGTTTGAACAAATCCCAACTTTTGATCTGTGTGTGTCATCTGACGAGAAACCAGACCGCTTTGATTTCACCGCTCTTTTAAACCGGCGCTCGCTCCTTAACTGCCACTTTCCTCTTCCTCCGCAGTGGTGGTGGTGAGGATAGATATTCGCCGCGGCCCTTTCTTAATGGGCCACCCAAGAAAAGACGACAGGTTTCTCAAGAGCCGCCTCAGAGGCGAGAGGAGAAAAGGAAAAAGTCCTCACACACACACACACACACAAACACAGGCGAGGGGAGAAACACTTGAAGAGGATGCTTCAGGGATGCTTAAGACTAAAGTGCTTCCACTTTTGTTTGAAAGAGAAATATATACACACACACACACACACACACACACACAAACCCACACACACACACACAAACGCACGCACACAGACACACACACACAAACACAGACACACACACACACACACACACACACACACACATGCTTAAGACTAAAGTGCTTCCACTTCTGTTTGTGTCAAACTAGCCTGGAGATGCCACGCTATCAGTGCTGCATTCCTCCCATCCGGGAGGAGAAACAGGAAGAGAAATACACACATATACACACATACACACACACACAAACGCACGCACACACACACACACACACACACATACACACACACACACAAACACACACACACACACACATACATATACACACACACACACACACACACACAAACACACACATAAACCAGCCTTGAACTTAGGTCTCCACACTTCCAAACATACACTCTGCCATCTGCCATGTTAAACCAAACACACGCAGTACACAAACACACACAGTAACCAAACACACACAGTAGCCATACACACCAAGCTACACCAACATTTGAGTGGATATATCTGCCAGATTTTAACAGTGATGATCAAACGTGTTGATGAGATTAATTTAATTGTAAATTATTGTAAAAACGGTAAAAAAGTAGAAGGAGTACTTAGAAACTCTGCAATAAAGCTATGGCAACCATGGAGGTGGTATAGCTAGAGGTGGTGTGACCATTCCATACCAGCCAATAAAAGTGAAGCTAGTGGGCAGGGCTTATCCATCCACTTTGCATGCTGAACGTCGTCATGGCGCCAAAGATGGTAGATACTATAGGTGGAGCAAGATCCTTCATGACGAGTCACTTCCTGGAACCTTGATTGCATGAGGAGGGGAGGGGCCACTAATCCCCCTTTAAGCAGTGCAGAGGTACACTCTGGAACACTGAGGTCTATGGCAGAACCAAAGAATTTCACAGAACATTTAAAAGCCCTATTTTTCTGAGCAGTTGATTAGGAGTATATACACACATGCTCCCCTTACTCCTCCATTTCACTAGTGGTTCTACTCCCTCAGTCCACACACACACACACACACACACACACACACACACACACACACACACTCCCCTTACTCCTCCATTTCACTAGTGGTTCTACTCCCTCAGTCCACACACACACACACACACACACACACACACACACTCCCCTTACTCCTCCATTTCACTAGTGGTTCTACTCCCTCAGTCCACACACACACACACACACACACACACACACACACACACACACACACACACTCCCCTTACTCCTCCATTTCACTAGTGGTTCTACTCCCTCAGTCCACACACACACACACACACACACACACACACACACACACACACACTCCCCTTACTCCTCCATTTCACTAGTGGTTCTACTCTCTCAGTCCTCACACACACACATATCGAACATCTCCAAAGCCCCCTGCCCAAGACAAAATGTCGTGATAGTATGACTCTTTACTCCAGAGAACTTCAACTTTAATTCAGGTGTGCACCGGGCTTCTTTTGTGCTCCATCCGCTGGCTGGTTGCTAGGTAACAGAGCCACTGGTAAGTAAACTAACCCGGCCGGTCAAATTAAATTAGGGCCACCACCTGACAGATTCATTACTCCTGCGGTCTAATTGTGGACTAATGTTGTTCTGAATAAAACATTAAAACATTATGCATGTATTGCACCATTTGTCTTTTTTTGTTCTTTCACAAAATGTATATATGTGCCAGAATCAAAGCTGTAATGTTATTGCGTGTAGAACAAAACAAAATTCGAACAGCAGAATGCAAAGGAGCACTAAATCCAAAGGAGATCACTTTAACCCCCTAAGGACCAATGTTGTAATATTACATCATCACATTTAAGATTACAAAAATAATCCTTCCCCTTTTCTTTTTCAAACCACATTTACATTATTAATGGGTCCTATTGTTCTGTTCTGCGATGCTATTGGATGGCAGAATGGGTAAATAGGCACGGTTATCTGGCCATAAAGTCATTCGACTCGAGAACCTGCCTTGGCGAACAGTAGCTTGTTGTGTGGCGACTGACTTCTACTATCGAGGGACTACAGGAATAACTGAATTAAAATACTGAGTAAAAGTTGATTTAGGCCTATAATTCAATTCAATAAGTGAAGGTTGTTATGCTGATTCAGACAAAGTTTGTTTTGATTTTGATTATTGTTAGCCTATGGCTTACAGCTAATGAAAACCCAGCATTTGTACCCCATCAGGCTGAATGAAAGCTCATTATTTGTAGCCTATAACAAAATTAGAATATCTCGAACAAGGATACTGTAGGCACACTTGGCTAATTAACTCAAAACACCTGCAAAGGTTTCATGAGCCTCGTCAGCTGAGAGTTACTGAGATAAAATAAAAAAATATATAATAATATAAAATCAAAAAATAAAAATATATAAAAAAATAAAATGAAGCCAAAAACTGTAGACTTAAAGGCTCGCCATGTCCAAGATTCCTGTAGCTACTGCCTGCAACAACAACCAAGGAGTGTGCTCTGGGTTCTGTGTGTGTGTGTGTGTGTGTGTGTGTGTGTGTGTGTGTGTGTTCTGGGTTCTCCTTTCCGAAAGACCCCCAGAGATGTAAACATTTCACACTCAATAACGAGGCCACAAGGCATAGAAATGTCAGTCATACATCAACAACAAGCCCCTGTATGCAGTCCGGAACTGGAACGAGCATTGGATGTTCAAAAATGGACATGACATAGTTCAGGAAACAGCCTTGTGCATGAGCTGAGAGTGGAGCACCCACCAATCAGCATGGGGGAAACGGGGGCGGATATGATGCAATTTCAGGAAAACGAAAACAAGGAAGTGCCCTGCCACTCAGCTAAGCTAGCCAGCCAAATCCTGACCCCCTGGCTGCCACCGCCTCCCCCCCATGCCAACACATACAGTGTACCCCCACAAGCAACGGCACTCTTACCCATAATGCCTAGCTAACTGTTGCCGTAGGGATAAGCGGATCACAGGTTGTCATGAGCATAAGCTCAAAAAAGAACATCAGCACACACAAATCAATCCCACAATGCCTAGCGGCTGTGTGCTGTAGGGTTGGTGTAGAGGTCAGAGGTTGTCATGACGATGAGCCATGATATGCCCTTTTGTGTGCGTGTGTGTGTGTGTGTGTGTGTGTGTGTGTGTGTGTAGCAAGGCATTTGCACCCACAAGCAGTGTGTGTGTGTGTGTGTGTGTGTGTGTGTGTGTGTGTGTGTGTGTGTGTTTGTGTGTGTGTGTAGAATAAAATAGAGTAGAATAGAATACCTTTTATTGCCACTATACGCATGTACAAAGAGATTAAAAGCAACTCCTTCTTCAGTGCAGACATACATGTAGAATGTAACAACATAAAATAAATGACAGTGCAAAAAAAAACAAGACAGAGAGAGAGACAAACAGAGAGAGAGAGAGAGAGAGAGTGACAGAGAGATAAACAGAGAGAGACAGACAGGGCTGCCAGTGGGTATTGTCCACAGCATCACTGGACAACGTTACTCCTTTGGCCCACGGAACACCCACAGACGACCTTTAGTGCAAATGACTCAACAGGGACCTCCAGGAAGTAGTGTGTGTGTGTGTGTGTGTGTGTGTGAGTGTGTGTATGGGTGGGTTTGTGTGTGTGTGTGTGTATGTGTGTGCGTGCATGTGTAGTCATGCACAGTAACATTGTGTGTTTGTGTGTGCGCACGTGTATGTGTGTGTGCGTGTGTGTTTGTGTCTGTGTTTGTATGTGTGTGTGTGTGTATGCTATGGGTAGGTCTGTGTGTGTGTGGTGCGAGTAACTATGTTTGGGTGTGTGTGTGTGTGTGTGTGTGTGTTCCTATAAACTGGTGCCATGATTTAAGCAGAATGAGGCCCACGGGGACCTTGAGGCTGTACCATTCTACTCTGTCTGTCCGATGCAGTTTTATGTCACTACAGCCGCATCCAAAAATGAAGTATCGATTGGAACACACACAAAAAGTAGAAAAGAGGTGGTGGAGGGGTGTGTGTGTGTGTGTGTGTGTGTGTGTGTGTATGTATTTGTATTCCTGTCCATAGATTGGTACGTGGGTCATTCTGTGTGTGTGTGTGTGTGTGTGTGTGTGTGTGTGTGTGTGTGTGTATGAGTGTATGTGTGAGTGTGTGTGTGTGTGTGTGTGTGTGTGTGTGTATGTGTGTGTGTGTGTGTGTATGTATTTGTATTCCAGTCCATAGATTGGTACGGGTACGTGGGTCATTCTGTGTGTATGTGTGTGTGTGTGTGTGTGTGTGTTGGGCCTGATATGGAAGTGTGTGAGCATCATAAAGGCAGCTGTGAGTGCAATCTCAATTACATTCATGCTGCCAAACAACAGTCCCCTGGCTGTGTGTATGTGTGTGTGTGTGTGTGTGTCCTGGCTGTCTGTCAGCAATGCACAGCATCCCAAAATACCTTATTATTCTGCGCCCGCGTGTGTGTGTGTGCCTGTGTGTGTGTGTGTGTGAGTGTGTGTGTGTGTGTGTGTGTGTGTGTGTGCGTGCGTGTGCATGTGTGTGTGTGCGCGCATGTGTGTGTGTGTGTGTGTGTGCATCTGTGTGCGTGCGTGTGTGTGTGTGCGTGCGTGCATCTGTGTGTGTGTGCATGTGTGTGTGTGTGTGCATGTGTGTGCGTGCGTGCGTCAGTGATGCAGAGTGTCCTAAAATACCTTATTATTCTGTGCGTGTGTGCGTGCGTGTGTGCATGTGTGCATGTGCGTGTGCCTGTGCGTGCGTGCGAGCGAGCGAGCGTGCGTCCGTCAGTCAGTGATGCGCATGCGTCAG
>CM059284.1:5705499-5710499 GCA_030347295.1 Setipinna tenuifilis | reverse complement strand
GTCCACTCCTGGGTGTCAGTCATGCTTGCACACACACACAATCTGGGTCAAGCTCAACAGCTCACTGCAACCGCCGTGTGTGTGTGTGTGTGTGTGCGTGTGTGTGTGTGTGTGTGTGTGTGTGTGTGTGGTTTGTGTGTGTGTATGCGTGGGAGAGGGGGGCAGGAGATGAGTGAGATGGGGAGAGGAAGAGGAAGAAGATGAGGAAGAGGGGAAGGAGGCAGTGAGAAAAGACAGGAAGAGATAGGGAGAGAAGAGGATAAGATGAAAAGAGAGGAGAGAAGAGGAGAGAAGCGAGTTGGAGAGAGACAAAGAGAGGAAGGAAGGAAGGAAGGAAGGAAGGAAGGAAGAGAAAGAAGCTGAAAGAAGCAGGGGAGGAAAGAGGTGTGAAATGTAAGGTGTGAGAGACCAAAAAGAGAGAGACAGAGAAAGAGCGAGAAAGAGAAAGACAAAGAGTGAAGGGAGAGTGGGAGAATGACAGATGGAGAGAGAGAGAGAAAGATAATGAAGAGGAGAGGGGGAGAGAAAAACGGGCAGAAAAAACGAAAGAGAGGGAGTAAGAGAGAGAGAAAGAAGGACGGAGGGAGAGAGACACAGAGAGAGACAACGAAAGGGAGAGACAAAGATAGACAAAGAGAGGGAGAGAATGCCTGTCCTCAGAGGAACTCCAGCTCTTCTGTGATTGGCTGGAGACACTGGGCCTAACTGGGCATGCTCAGTAGCTCACAGAGCCTGAAGGGCCTGTTCTACTGTACGAGATGGCAAACACACACAGCAGCTCAGCAGCACAGCGCCAGTCAAAACAATACAGCACCAGCAATGTGCTAGGACACACTTTCTCATTCAATAGGTTTTCTTTACGTTTTTTTTATTTTCTAGATTAAAGATGAATACTTATTTCAACTATTGACTATTATGAAAGAACACATTCTGGAGCTGCTCCCCTCTCACCCACCCACAGTCCATTCAGCACACAGCTGGAGGTCGTCAGTATTCATTTACGATGTAGACATTTTAAAAGAAAAAGTAAAGGAAAAAGTATTGAATGAGAGAGCGTGTGCAAACTGTTCAATGGTAACTGTACATTCTCCCTTTCAAACAGCAGCAGGGTGTGAGGAAGGGAGGCAGGGCAGGGCAAGGCAAGGCAACTTTATTTCTATAGCACTTTTCACACAGCCTGGTCAAAACCAGTCCCTTGTACTACACTGCATGCATTGCATACAGAGGGTCTGGCTGTGGTTCCATTGACATGGTTGTCTTAGGCAGCATCTTGCAGGACCAATCAGCGAATCAGCGAGGGAGTGTTCGTGAGCGATGACATCGACTTTGTCTGCTACATTTGAAGGCTTATAGCCAGGCTAATTGCACACATCACAGCCAGACATTAGCGATTGGGTAAAGGCAGAATCAATCGTTTTAAACTTCAGCAGAGTCTACAGCTCCAGGAAGAAAACGTTTCTCAATACAAAACAAAACAGCCAGACCCTCTGTAAAAAACTGCAATGTTAGTACAAGGGGCTGGTTTTGACCAGGCTACATTACATTCACAGACCAACACAACCCAAGGTGCTGTACACAGGTAAAAGCAATAAGCAGCAAATTTCAACTTCCTGTTTCATCCACAGTCCCAGAGAGGAAGTGAGGTATACAGTCAGAACAGGAAGGCATTGATGATTGGTCAGACAGGTGGACCAGGGGCCGTGCCCTAGGCAGGAAGCAGGAAGCAGTCCAGGATGGCTTGCTGATATTTGGGTTACTGGCCTTCCCACACGGCGGCCATTGCACTTCAAGCACTGAGGAGGTCACTTGTAAAGTCTGACAGACACTGTTGCCACAAGCAACTCTTAGAAGCACTGTCTTTGTCAGGCGTGATCCACTTCACCACCCCACACACCCAACACACCCAACACACACACACACACCCAACACACACACACACACACACACACACACACACACACACACACACATGGAACAAAGGGAGAAGAAGGGGGGGGGGGGGGTCACAAAACTGTGAAGTATAGAAGATAGAAAACAAACACAAGGGAGAACAAAGCTAAAGCCACTGCCATTAGTGGAGAGAGAGAAAGAGAGAGAGAGAGAAGAGGGGAAGAGAGAAAGAGAGAGAGAAGAGGGGGAGAGAGAGAAGGGGGAGATATGTAAAGAAGGACAAAAAGAGAGTGAGGGAAAGACAAAGACAGAAAAGAGCAAGAGAGGGGAGAAGAGAGAGAACGAGAGAAAGAGAACAGGTAGAGAGAGAGAGAGAGAGAAAGAGAGAGAGAGAGAAAAAGAGAGAGAGATGGCAGGCAGAGGAAGAGAGACAGAGGAAGAGTCAGGGCAAGAGCTATAAATATTGGATGATCAAACAACACAGAAATAACCCCAAGGCCACTGGGTGAGTCACAGCAGCCCTGCGAAGCCAGAGACAGTTTGTGTGTGTGTGTGTGTGTGTGTGTGTGTGTGTGTGTGTGTGTGTGTGTGTGTGTGTGTGTGTGAGTCACATCAGCCCTGTGAAGCCAGAGACACACACCCAGAGACACAGCCAGAGACACAGCCAGAGACAGTTTGGAGGCAGGTGTGGTGAGCACGGAGGAGAGAGAGAGAGAGGGAGAGAAAGAGAGAGAGGGAAAGAGAGGGGGGAGAGGGAGAGAGAGAGAGAGGGAGAGAGAGAGGGAGAAGATGGGGGGGGGGGGAGAGAGAGGGGGAGAGAGAGAGGGAGGGAGAGGGAGAGAGAGAGAGGAAGAAAGGGGGAGAGAGAGGGTGGGCAGGACACACACACACACCTGTCCTTACATTTCAGATGCACACACATGTATACACACACACTCCTGGACACATGCACCGCCTCTTCTTATAACACACACGCACACACACACGCACACACACACACACACACACACACACACACACACAGACACACTCCTGGACACATACACCGCCTCTTCTTATAATTCACACACACACAAAAAAACACACATGCACACACACACTCTCTCCTGGTCACATGCAACACCTCTTCTAATAGCTCTCTCTCTCTCTCTCACTCACTCTCTCTCTCACACACGCACACACACACATCCCCACACACACACACTTCATCCTGGGTGTTGTGAGTGGAGTGGAGAGGGAGCCATAAAGTGACTCTATCCTCAGGAATGAGTGTCTGCTGGGGCAGAGATAGGCGGCGTTATGGGCCAGCATGAGCTCATTCTAGTCTGGGTTAACATTTTATGACATCCCCACAGCCTTACAGCCTAACCTCTCCTGCAAAAGGGGAACAAAACACGCAATACTGTCCACCCACACTCACAAATAACCCCAGCATAATGCACAACCATCACGAGGAAATATGTTATGACATATAACAAAACAGGTTTGCAAAATGAACTACATGTACGTCCATATTTCCCTCATATGTTTATTGCCGTATGAAATATGTATGAAACATGAAATATAATATATTTCAAACAGCACATAAACAACTGCCTCACATATATTTAGTTCACGCTGCTGCCTTTCTCCACTCTCGTGATGGAGAGGCAGTGAGAAGACGTGGTATTCCCATTCGGTTACAATCAAACCTTTTTACAGCTTTCATCAATTATTCACGGAATAATTCATGTTCGAGCTGTGAATATTAACACTTTTTTTTGTCTGGTGCACCCTCACCTTGGTCTTCAAAACAGTGTCTAAAGGATCCATTTGCCTTCTCAGTGAAGTTACTACTTTGATATGAGGTACAGAAAGAGGCTATGGCAACTATTTGGTCAACTTCCTGTTTCAAATTAAAAGACTCTACAGATAATGCTAAAGGCCAAATTAGCCATTACAATTTCAAACAACATTGTTGTGCAACACCATTTTACCAAAATGTTAATCTTGTTATTTTCATCTGCATTATCATTTAAAACTAAATATTGTAATATTGTAGACCACGGATAGTACTTCAAGCTACAAAACCCCATTGCATTTTGTACACATCTGTGTACAGGTGCTGGTATTTCAGTGAATTCAAAGAGCCAATACTTATTGTTTTGAGTTAGCTTGTAGAATACCCCCAGCGTCCATTTTCCTTAGGTGATAAGGAAATGAATGAATGAATGAATGGATGGATGGATGGATGAATGAATGAATGAATGAATGAATGAATGAATGAATGAATGAATGAATACATACATACATACATACATACATACATACATACATACATACATGAGGAAGTCAATAAATTAATAAGTAAATAAAAATGAATAAATATGAAGCAAATGTTCTGCTACAAATTTGAAAAAGGGGGAACATGTGGCTCGAATGGTTATTTAACTGCCTATTTTAACAGCTACCAGTATACTGCCCTACAAAGCCAAATGGCAGTAACTACATATGTTGTCAAAACTGAGTTTAGGCTGAAAATTGACTTTATAACACCTCCTTTTTGTTGTGATTAATCACTTGCTTCTTCCTAATAAGAAAGTACATAGCAGCATCAACACTATTATACCTACAACATGTTTGACTGGGCAGTATGACAACTTTAAAGGCTTTTTTCTCAGTTTCAAATTTGCATAGTTACTGCACTTTGCCTTTGTAGGGCAGTATAATACTGTAGCTCATGCTAATGTAGCAGTCTAAATAAAAACATCAAATGGAGCGTTTGGTAATGTCTCTGTGTGGGGACGTCTGTAGGAAGAGCCATTAGCACCAAGGTGACAAGCGCTGTGGCATGGCTAATTATCTCTCTGGCCATTTAACAGCACATCCAGTGGCCAATGGTCAGGCCTGCACATATTACACAAGCATCATATTAACCCCAGAAAGGGGTGTGTGTGTGTGTGTGTGTGTGTGTGTGTGTGTGTGTGTGTGTGTGTGTGTGTGTGTGTGTGTGTGCACATATTACACAAGCATCATATTAACCCCAGACAGCAGATAACTAACAACACATAGCATACAGGGGGATGGGGGTGAAGTGTGTGCTTGTACAGTAGGTGTGTATTATCCTGATA
>CM059284.1:5592999-5657999 GCA_030347295.1 Setipinna tenuifilis | reverse complement strand
TCTGTTGAAGGTGGATGAGGATGCCTTGAGTGTGGTACATAGAGAAACACTGACACCTGGTGGTCACTTTTGGCACTGTCCAAAAGTATCAATTAGTGAATAAAAAAATCATAAAACAACCCAATGGCTTTGTTTTGCAGGTGTTTGCAAGTGAAAGAGATGACATAGGGCAGTTTTGTAACATACAACAAACCAGGATAGTTACTTTTTTTAGAATACAAATTTTAAGTCTTAAAAGACTTTAGAATTAAAATGATGAAGTGGGTAAATAAGCAGGCCTGCCCAAGGACCACTTCCCTTCTTAAACAACCTCAAGGACTACTACCCCCCACTACACTACACTACACACACACACACACACACACACACACACACACACACACCAGTCCAAATTGGAGGCTAACAGAGCTATGTCAATGCATGAATTGGTGCAGCATTATAACCCTAATTGGGGAATGGCATAAATATGCTTTAAATTTGTACACTGGGCATAGCATAGGTATCTTAAGAAACATGACAAATACTATTTTAACACATCTGCTTGCGGACCACTTGGGATTACTTGTGGCCCACCAGTGGTGCACGGCCCACACTTTGAGACCTCCTGCTTCTAGTGGTGACCATAGACAGTATATAAGAACTGGACAAACCCTATGGTGACCCACCTGCACTTGTTCTGGCACTGGACCACACTGTTGTACTCCTCTGAGCCATCACAGCAGTCTAGGAGAGAAAATACATCAACATAATTAATGACAGGCGCATCTGATATAGAGCATGCAAGGGAAAGGTGTGTGTGTGTGTGTGTGTGTGTGTGTGTGTGTGTGTGTCTGTGACCGTTTGGTTAATGCATGAAGGGCAAAACTGCAAAAAAAAAGCACAAAGTTGATAATGACCCCCACCACTAAAACTACTGCTGCTGCTTGGTGACGCAAGTCTGGTATCAACACCAGTGACCCTTTGCATCAGCTGTGTAACTTATGATCTAGAACTGAACTGGTACCAAAAGTAGAACACCAGAACACCACGCGGAACAACGAGTAAGTGATCATTTCCTGCAAAGAGAGGTCGGGAGCCGTGAAAAAACATGGGCGCCCAGGGACAAAGAAGAGGCAACTTTTAGACAACAGCCCTACCCCTACGCAAGACACTGGAAATGGGGTACATTCCCTTCTGGGCTGCATAAGGTGCTGTGTATCTAATGTGGGTAGTGTACTTTTTACTGGATTCGAAAAACATGTAAATGAGTTTGCAAATGTATCTGGGAATCTAAAAATAGGCGGACTGGTGGGCTGGAGAGGACACAAACTGAGTAAGCCCTGCTGCAGAATGTGTGATGACCCGTCACAACAAAAGTGCAACATTGTAAGTCATGTTAGTAGGAGAACATTACTAGTTCCATATAGATAAAATCATATATGCATGAATAGTGTGTGAGTGTGTGTGTGTGTGTGTGTGTGTGTGTGTGTGTGTGTGTGTGTGTGTGTGTGTGTGTGTGTGTGTGTGAGAAAGTGTGAGTGTGTGCGCGTGTGTCTGTGTCTAAGTGTGTGAGTGTGTGTGTGTACAGAATACGGTTACAACATTGTAACAATAAGCTTGTAATGATTCGGCTTCATTAGAAAAAGACTGTTTGTGTGTGTGTGTGTGTGTGTGTGTGTGTGTGTGTGTGTGTGTGTGTGTGTGTGTGTGTGTGTGTAAGAGAGAAAGAGGGCGAGAGAGAGAGAATGTGTGTGTGTGTGTCTGTCTGTCTGTGTGTGAGACAGAGAGACAGAGAAGGGAGAGAATATGTGAATGAGGAGGGGAAGAGAATGACAGACAAACAGAACAGAAGGCACAACAGGCCTAGCTGCCCGAGGGGCTGTCTGTCTCTCTCAGTCTAACCCTACCTCAGCATGGCCTGTCTGTCTGTCTCAGTCTAACCCTATCTCAGCATGGCCTGTCTGTCTGTCTCTCTCCGTCTAACCCTATCTCAGCATGGCCTGTCTGTGTCTCTCAGTCTAACTCAAATCTCAGCATGGCCTGTCTGTCTGTCTGTCTCTCTCAGTCTAACCCTACCTCAGTATGGCCTGTCTGTCTCTCTAACCCTATCTCAGCATGGCCTGTCTGTCTCTCTAACCCTATCTCAGCATGGCCTGTCTGTGTCTCTCAGGCTAACCCTACCTCAGCATGGCCTGTCTGTCTGTCTCTCTCAGTCTAACTCAATCTCAGCATGGCCTGTCTGTCTGTCTGTCTGTCTGTCTCTCTCAGGCTAACCCTACCTCAGTATGGCCTGTCTGTCTGTCTCTCTCAGTCTAACCCTACCTCAGCAATGACTAAAATAGCTGCTGAGAGCATCTTAGTCTTCAGTGAGATCCGTCTAGACAGAGCCGCAGTCAGGCCCCTGGCCCCTGGGCCCTGGCCCCAAACTCTCACACACAGCACAGGGGCCACACAAGGGGGCAAAAGAGCTAATGTTGGCCTCTGCATTCGCAACACTTAGTGATCATACGTCATATGTTATATTATATTAATTATCGTGTTATATAATATTAATTACCATTATTTATTATATTTATTATTAGTTGTTGCGTCATATTAATTATGATAATAATGATCATATATCATATGTTATATAAAATTCATTATCATAATAATTGTTGTTATAATGATCATTTATCATATGTTATATCATATCATACTAATGATCATATACGCATAATTAGCCATATATGGGCCTACATGTATTTATTTTTAATGTGTATTTATGTAATTTATCAATATCAGTATTCCTTAAATCTATCTTTTCTTTCTTCACAGTTATGGAGTTAACCTGTCTACATTTCACTGCGAGTTGTACATGTTATCTTACCACAGATGCCATCGTTGACCCTGGATGAGGGGATGTAGCCGGGCCGGAAGCCTAGGTTGGTGCAGTAGAATCGGCCGTTTGGGCAAGCTGCCGTGCCTGAAAGGGTTAAAGGTCCACTCATTCACACTTACTTACAAGAGCAATGGGACACTGGTGTCAATGCCACACACCAAACAAACAAACACCTCAGTTTTGTGGCATATGCATAGTTGGCAAAGCAACTCGAAAGTGTTCAGTTAAATAATTTCATTTTGCACCCAAATAATGGCTTTCATTTATTCTATATTTTAGACTGTGACAAATTATAAGAAAATGTGACGTCGAGAATATTCTCTCAGAACTCAGAACCACTGATTGCATGTTTACATACTGTAGTGACTAAATCTGAGTATGGTAAAGAAACTGTTTTTTTATTGGCCGCAAGGTGGCAGTAGTGCAGCGATAGTGCGGCTGCAGACGCTTGATTAAATGCAGATGCATTTTATTGAAGCATAGTGAACTGTGCTCTTACAGCAGATAATCGATTTGCATTTTCACCCCCAAAAAATCACACATTTAGAGGCCAATTTCTCCTGCCCAGTAGCGCCTTATCATGTTTCTGCTCCAACATTAATAACAGGCTCAGTTACCCACTTAATTTCACAGTTTACAAACCGAGGGCCAGTATTGGCGACTAATATTTGCCAAAGGCGGTGGATAAGAGTCCAAGGTCATAAAAGAGGAATAAAGGCAAACATACCCGGTTCATCAGACCCATCTGCGCAGTCGCAGTAGTCATCGTTCACTTGTTCGAAGGGAATCAGTTTTGAGCCATCTATGCAAACGAATGACTTTCTCTCTTTGTAAAATCTCTTGTCTGCAAAAACAAAACACAACGCCATCAACACGACGCGTCCAAAGACAGGTTATTTCACCAGTTGTGTATGCCCATTGGTTCATTTGTTATTGCTGTTTTAAAAAAAAAAATCGTTCAGTGCAGTCAAGGAATTTGTACAGTGTCTGCGCACGTTATCAGACGTCATGCTTGTCACTTACAAGACAGCGAGATGCCTCGGATCTTCCTTGCCTCCACAAACACAGCAGCCCAGATGATGACAGCTATAGCGATGTGGCAATGCATGTCGATAGAGTACTATGAGGCCCAGTGGAGTTGCTCGTTCTTGGAGCTGATAAAACAGTTTATGTTTGCAATTTTTTTTTTTTCAGGATAAGCAGGTTAGTGAAACAGACAATGACAGCCGCATTGAAGTCCCAGCTAGCTCGCTGGCTTGCTGTGAGCTTAACTAATGTCACTTGCAGACATTTTGACAAAAGACGCACTAGTTTGGCATGACAACCTCTAGGCAATGTCGTGCGAAGCGACCTGGTAAGCAACAAATTGATAAAACTGAAATGGCACTTGATTTGCGCAGGGCTCGCATTTAAATGCCACTAACACCTGTCTCAAATGCCATTGCTTGCAATGTTGTGATGGAGCTTCCTATGTCCAGACCACGTGCTGTTTTACGTCATTGTTTACGTTTTCAAGGGTTCCCTTTTAAAGGTGCAGTATCTAAGAAATAACAATAATTATTGCCTCGACATTTAATGTTATATAATAATAATAATAATAATAATAATAATAACAATACGTTTTATTATTGCTTATAAAACCGTTTTTGCTAGGATTTAGTTGGTAAATAATGGTAAGTGTAAATAAATAATAATGTGATTGTCTGCATCACCAAAGCCTCTTTTGGCACACTGTTGGTGAGGGACTCTGAGACTCATAGCATAGAACCATACGTAACCTACAATTCCTTTTTAAATAACTAGATTAAATTAACAGCAATGCGATTCCTTACACTTACAGTGGCTTATTCTTTTAGCCCTGGTGTTTCGTTCTCTTCCTCCTCCTCCCCCCTCTTTTCCCCCTCCTCCTCCTGCTCCTCCTTCTTTTTACCAGTATGTTTACAGGCATGTCTCTACTGGGATCTGTAGCCAATACTCTCAGAGCTCCATCATGAGTCTACACCTTACACGGATCCAAACACACGAAACCTTCACAATGAGTCCGTAAAGTAAACTAGCCTACTTATCAATCACTTCAGTACTTCAGTATTTTTACTTTAAAAATATATTTATTGACAAATCCCAATCAGTCAACCAACCAGTCAATCAGCATAAGGCAGAGAAATATGACCTGAGGGAAAACTTAAGCATATTTGAATCTATATTCTAACTAAGACCTTTCGCACACTGTAGCTTCCTTTAAGCCTGCTGAAAACATGTGTATACACACATTTGAAATGTGATACACACTCACTGTCCTTCAGTAGTAGGTGGCCTACTTGGTCTAGGAGTAAGCTCGAGCCTGCACAAACGAATCCAGGAAAGCCACTCAGTACTGGGCTTCTGTGACTTACTGGATAGCCTACAAAATATTATGACTTTACATTAAACTACATGTATTTAGGGTTAAAATGATCCACACAGGGGGGAGATGGGTCAATGTACTGTGCTGCTGGATTAGTCTACAAAACAAACTGTACATTAAACTACATGTATTTAGGGTTAAATTGATCCGCACAGGGGAGAGATAGTAATAATAATAATAATAATAATAATAATAATAATAATAATAATCTGTATTTATGTAGCACAATTCATACAAGATGTAGCTCAAAGTGCTTCAATAGTTTGGCAGGAAAATACACTGTGCTGATGATTTATACACTCTCTAAACATTTAACTGTAGAAAGATCAACTGCCACCATCAAAGACCCGGTACATTCTGTCAAACTCCAGGAATGTAGCTATATCCATCTCCATCTAAGCTTGAAATGTTTCACCTGATGTCAAACGTTCCGGAGCCACTACACTTCAGGAACTTCCAGTAATATTTGGCACTTTCTCAAGCACATGACAAAAAATTCCTTGTCAAAGCAGACTTCCTGTCTGTTGGTAAATGGACTGGCTTAAAGTCTTACCTTTACCTCACAACTTCATACACAAGTGAAAGTCATACAACAAAACTGTTTTTCTTTTTGTATTTATTTCAAGAATTTAAAAAAATATATTTAATTATGGTTAAGTAAAGAACAGTCGTAATGATACAGATGTATTTTTGAAGAGGCACCAGATCAGAGGCTTTTTGGGCACGACAAACACATCAGCCTACTGCCAATAACACACAGACAAGAACAAAATCTATCCAGAAACATCCTTGTACAAATATATAAAATTTACACTCAACTTTAAAACCTTTTTTAAAAAACATCTGGTGTACAAGTTATTTTTCATTGCTGAGTCGGGAGTAAATGCTGGCACTGGGGAAGGGCTCTTTGGTCTGAAAGCAGGAGAAGTCCCGGATCACTCCAGGGAAGGGGTAGTCCAGTGGGGATCGGAACGGGAGCGCGGGCAGCAGCCCGGAGGTCACGTAAGGGGTCATGATGTTATGAGGTAATCCCGCGCCCGGGGTCGAGTACGCCAGGCGGAGCGGAGAAATGCCAAAGCGGGGGGTCAGTCTGTACACCCCGTCGCCCCCGACTCCGACTCCGACCGCGCCCGCCACCGTCGTCTGGAGGGGGGAGAAGGCGGATTTGGAGTTAAACGCCCCGAGGGCTGTGCCTGGGGGAGGGCGGATTGTGGACGGCCTCTGGCCCGTGGGGTCGTCCACTTTAGACAGACCACCACTGCTCTCCAGAGAACACTTGCTCTCCTTGGAGGTCAGGAGCATCTCGATGGCTCGGACGATGTCCCCAGTGCAGTTCCTCAGCGCTGCCTCCAGTGTGTCTCGCTGTAGATGAGGGAAGATCTTCATCATGACGTTGGTGGGGTCCCTGCTGCTCTTCCCCGTGATGCTGGAGTCGCTCAGGTCGAAGGAGAAGGAGCTGGCGCTGGAGCTGTACTCCTTTGGCTTCTCCGACTCGCTGCCTGACTCCAGGTCAGAGGACGACAGCGACCGTGGGCTGGCGGAGCGGTCAGACCTGTGATCGAACCCAGGTGAGGAGCTCGCCCGGGTTTTGTCGAAGTCCGGACTCGGACGCGTCTTCTCCTGACGCACACAGGGTTCTTCCCTCTCGATCGGGGAGGGCAGTGTGGACTTGGTGGGGGCGAAAAGGGATCGTCCCATAAATTCGTTGTAAAGGTTATACTTTGCCAGCTTCTCATCTGCAAAATAAAGGGTGCGGTTATTGCTTACTGCTGTGAATGCTTCAGCTTGAATTTATCATATAACCCTCCATTAATACCACCCTGCACACAACCACCTTTCTCACAGATATATGCCAGGTATTAGGCCTACTCCCTTGTGCAAATAACACTAAAACAAGTTGTAAAAATAAAAGTGATCATCTGACAGTTTAAATTACACCAGGCCAGTGTTAAATCACATGAAATGAGGTTTTACTACACTTGTAATTACTGTTAGGCTAATCCAAAAATTTTAAAATGGGTCGTTTTGACACAGGGAATTTAATTAGATTGGGAATTGTGTTTTGTTCCAATTAACATGCACAGTGGTGCAGTGCACTGCAGCCTATAACTAAAAGTTCACCCAAAGTGGGGCAAAAGCTCACCGTCTTTATTGTCGCCATTTCCAAACGGATCAAACGGTGTTGATCTGGGTGTTGAGCTTGGGGGAGCAGCTGACCCCACGGCGGCGGCCTCGGTGGCCCCGGGACTGGCGTACATGAACTGCAGCTCCCGTGCCTCGCTCTCCTCCTGCGCCTGCTGCCTGCGGAGAGCCACCTGCGCCGCCATCACGCGCTGCCTCTCCGCGATGAGCGTGCACTTGGCGCACACGCAGTCCCTCCAGCGGCAAAAGCGCTTGTGCCCTTTCAGCGCCGACACGACGCCGTGGTTTCGACACCTGGCGCACTTGGGAGTCCGGGGGTAGCCCCTCTCCAGCGCGGGGTTGCAGGCAGCAGCAGCCGCCGCGGCCGCCCGCAGAAAGAGGGGAGGCGGGCGGAGAAGGGAAGCAGGCACCTGTAGACCGACCGGGAGAGAGGGAGGCGTGTGAGCGGACAGGGCGAGTTGCCTAGCGCTTCCATCCATTTCGTCCAAGTTTTGTTGACAAGCGCCTACACTTGTCTCTCTCTCTCTCTACACTAGCGGAGCTCTCCGAGTCGTGGCTTGTCCGAGAGTGAAGGGTGAGGCGATACGGAGATGCTTAAGAGTGCCAGAACTCTCCACCTCGAGGTGGCACAGGATGAAACTGAACACCAGCGTCACTCCCCCTTCCATTCACAGTTAAAACAGCCCCCTGCCCTGCTGTGCGCGGCCAAGACCTTTGTTTCACCTTAGCTGGAGTTAGTTCCTCCTGGTCAGAGACTTAGTTTAATAAAAAAAAAAAATCTGTAATTTTTAGAATTCTGAGTCCTGCAAACATTAAAACAATATATGCGGTAATGGGTCACAGAGCAATATATGCAGTAATGGGTCACAGAATATTCTCACAATGTAGTCTTTGTATTCTGTTACTTTTGTTTTCTTTTGTATGTGCTTTGTGTTATTTTTGTGATTTTTACACTCGTAGTTCTCAATGTCTCACTGTATGTCTCAGTCGAAACAGTCAGTCGAGCCCTTTTCTCAGGAAGGCTACAGGTAACTGTCAGTTGTATTTTATATTCACCGCTAGAGGGCACCTAGAATCAACCTTTAGGTATTCCGCAGCCCTCCGCTGCTTCCTCTCCTAACCACAGACAGTTTGTCAGAAATCACACCTGCAAGCTTACTGGTTTAACACACGTTTTCCGTCTTGTGTAAATATTGAAAGCACAGTTCCACAGTACTCAGTGGTTAAATTGGATTTTGTAAGAAGGGGGAGCCCTTTTTTACTCACAAGGGCAAATATATAACTCTGTTGTAATACTATAAATACTGTAGAAGAGGGAGCTCAGTTCCGGACGGCTGCGTTGCCAAGGTGAGGAGGGGGCTGTGGAGGACTCCGGCCCAATTTAAACTTTGACCACACTGTTAAAATTGCAACCATGTCCAATCCTACACTAAGTGATTTCTCTCCAGGCCACACACACACACACACACACACACACACACACAGCATGAGTTCAAACAAGGCACACTGAACTCAACTCTGGGCCCTATAGACATATATAGTACATATATATACATACATATACATATAAATATACATATACATATACATATACACATACATATACACATACACATACACATACACATACATCACATATACATATACATATACATATACATATACATATACATATACATATACATATACATAGTCTCTGTGCCCCCCCTTCTTTTCTATATTGCTCATCTGTTGGGGCCCCTGGGTAGACATGGTGTTGGAGTTGGAGTTATTTCCCACTTTGAAAGTGTTAATGTCACTCTGAAGAGTGTGGAGCCCTATAACCCCTCAAAAGTGTTAAAAATCAACTCAACTGTGGGAGTTCAACACTGGTCTTTTTGCTGCGCTGGTTTGATTCTCAGGCAGGTCTGGCCTGTACTGAGCTGAAAGCAGCCTGTTTTCTGTCCTCTCCGCTTCTGTTCGCAACACAATGATCCATCTGTTAACCAACACCCTAACTGTTGCTAATCACCACCGAGGAAAGGTTTCTTTTTTGATTGGGCCTGTATTATGTTTCATGCCAACAGCTTGGCTGGGCCCGTTTGCACCCCAGCACACCGTAATGAACAGTGGAGGGGCTTTCAGGCATACATTGTTTAGCATGGGAGCTTTCTCAAACCGCCATTCTCTCCTCGCTCTGTTGGCGGTAATTGCATGGTTTCGCCTTTCGTACGTAATGACTATTGCTTGACTCAGATTTAAAATGTTAAATCATAACAAAAGGGACAAGCATGGCTATTCCGCAGTGCTTTCGGGAGACAGTTAATGTGTGAGCAAGTGATGAGGGAAAAACGTCAGACGTTCAGGTGGACTTCAAGTCTTTGTTTAATGTTTATTTGTTTTTGTCATTTTTAAAAGTATTTACATCCAAAAAGTATCGACTTAATTATACTAATTGTGATCTCTTCATATGTTGCATGATTTATTTTACAGCGTCTATCTCTCTTCTCTCTTCCCTTTTTGTATTTCTCTATTTTCATTTCTTTACAAACAGACACACACACACACACACACACGCACACACACACACACACACACACACACACACACACACACTCTGCCAAGTGCTGTGAAACGATGACATGTGACACATGGAGGAGCCTGTGTGACCTTTCACCTTACACACACACACACACACACACACACACACACACATACACACACACACACACACACACACACACACAATGTGACACATGAAGGAGCCTGTGTGACCTTTCCTGTCTAAGTGGCAAAGACATCAAGCTCCTGCAGGTGACCATCCTTCCCAAACACCCACACACCACCCCACCCCCCCCCCCCACACCCCCCCGTGTCTGACATTGGGATGCATACAAGAAATCCGCACCAGACTGCAACCAAAACACACACACACACACATACACATACACACACACACACATGCACACACACACACACACACACACACACACACACACCATAGACTGTGTATAAGACAACTGAACAAACCCTCTGTGACGTCAGACACAGGCTTTCTGACAGACCACATGAAGCGTACTATACATCATTGGTTCAACAAAAAAAAAAAAAAAAAATGAAAAGAAATAATGAACATGTTTAAATTCCCTCCTTTGTCCTCTTAAGCAAGGGGTTGTTAGATAAGCATTAATCGTTTGAGTTGTGCTTCCATAGCATCACTGTCCACTCTGTCCCTTCTCTCCCTGCGTTGCCGTTTCCTCTGAGAGCTCTGCCTGCACACCAGCACACACAGCAGGGCATCGGCCACCACACGGTAGCTGGTGACGCAGACACACATAACGCCAAGGTACAGGCCATTAGGGTCTACCGGCCCTCTCGGATACCCCTCTACGGCAAACCACACTAACCACGCCATAGACGGGCCATACAGGAAGACCAGCGTGAAGAGCGCTACAAAAAGCACACTCGTGACCCCTGACCTCTGAGCCTCTGTGTGTGGTGATGGATCACACAAACATGACCTTTTTAAGGCGGACACAGACATTATAACAGCTTTAAGAACACAGCAAGCGCAAATTAGTATAGCAAATGCCGCTGAATGTGTCGAGATGAATTTAGAAAAGGCACCAAAAAGAAGGCCAAAGAAGAAGACAGAGAGAGTGTAAGCACTGCCTAAACCAAGCCAAAAACCTGTGTGGCAGAGTACGCTCTGCAGCGCCACCATCTGGTGGAACCATAAACCCCAGAGTCTCGTGGCCGCCAGGGTGCAATACAGCGTGACGCAGTCAAAGTGTTCAGCACACAGGCCGTCATGCTGGAGGGTGGCCACTAGGGGCGGTAGAAGGAGCAGCTCCGCCACATCGCTGAGGAAGAGGAAGATGGCCTTCGTCGGGAGTCCAAAGCCGTTGCTATAGTGCAGCCACAGGGATCGCGCCGCCCAGACCACAGCAAACACGCCCGTGAGCAGACCGCAGATCAGGTGCAGGGACAGTCGGGCTTTAAAAGAGGCCTCGACCTCCAGTGACCTCAGCTGATCTCCATCGATGTCCATTACGGGCGAATCCGTAGCCTGTTATAATAGTGCAATTGGTTAACCAAAAAAGAGATGTTCAACATGAATTACTTTAGGTAATAACTTAAAGTAACAAAGCAACATCTTTTTTGCAACATCTTTTTTTTGCAATCTTCTACAAGATAGAGCTTATTACGGGAGAAATTGAGTCTTCCTGGCAGAACTTTAATGTTAGCTCCCATTTCCAATACCAACATCGCAAATAACTACAACTCTACAACGCCTCTACATTGCTCATGATTCATACAAACCATAATCCCACCTCAATACCCCCATCCTGACACACACACACAGGCCGTGCATGCACAAACACACACAGACACACACACACACACACGCGCACACATATCTTATCATAAACAAATGGTAAGAAAGGTAATAAAAGTCACAGAAATAAGTATGTGTAAGTAGGTAACCAACGTAGTAAATAACAATGTGTTTTTTAGATTCTTACCTTAATTAACTTTCAGTGAACTAGATCCTTTTCTGTGGATTTCAGTGTTTAACCTCCTGAGAGTGGTGGAGTCTTCTCTTTAAAAGAAAGAAATATGAAATATGGATGTGTCTAACTATGTGTCTGTCTGTTTGTCTGTCTGTCTGTGTCTCTGACTGTCTGTCTCTGACCGTCTGTCTGCCTGCCTGCCTGCCTCTATGTATCTATGTATCTATGTATCTATGTATGTATGTATGTATGTATGTATGTATGTATGTATGTATGTATGTATGTATGTATGTATGTATGTATCTATCTATCTATCTATCTATCTATCTATCTCTCTCTAGACCACTACTGTCATCTTCTGCAGTAAGGGGTTTCACAGCCTGCAGAGCAGAGGGGCATGTGGTCAGCTCACAGATCACACAGGAAATGAGGTCACAGCTCACACAGGAAATGAGACAGGCTAACTGATTTGGCGCCTCGATAACATCTGTATGTATTTCGAAGGTTACATTTTAGTTTTCACATAAAAATAATGATTTATTGAATATATCTCTGGTGCATAAGTGCTTTCTATTTCTCATCTTTCCAACTGGCTTCTCAGTTGACTGTCAAGTATGGTAATATTTATATTTCAGATGTGAGTAAACAACCTGTGGTTCAGTGTTTTGGTACTTTCCTGCCACTGCACGCAGCTGATACACAGTGTGTGTGTCTGTCTGTGTGTATGTGTGTCTGTGTGTGTGTGTGTCTGTGCATGTGTGCATGCATGCATGCGTGTGTGTGTGTGTGTGTGTGTGTGTGTGTGTGTGTGTGTGTGTGTGTGTGTGTGTTTCTGTGTGTGTCTGTGTCTGTGCATGTGTGCCTGCATGCATGTGTGTGTATGTGTGTGTGTGTGTGTTTGTGCATGTGTGTGTGTGTGTGTGTGCATTAGCACTTATTGTTGAGGACAGTCCAAACATGTTAATGAAAAGTGCATCACCTGAACTACAAGTTACAGTTGCATTACACAAGCAACAGCAAAACAACAAAAGAATGTTTGCAATAGTTCGCCAATGACAACAATATTGCATTAAAAAGTATTCTGTCCGAAAAGGAGAGATAGAGCAAAAACCCTGATGTTTGGACAGGCGGTCATCTAGGTGACTGAAATGCTCATACATGTATGTCAGTGGCGTGTGGTTTTCCCAGCATGCAATGCGCCGTATGTATTTATAGAGCATGTCTTCTGCTACTGGGCCAAGATGGCTGTGTGTGTGTGTGTGTGTGTGTGTGTGTGTGTGTGTGTGGTGTGTGTGTGTGTGTGTGTGTGTGTGTGTCTGCTGCTACTAGGCCAAGATGGCGCCAGTGAAGTGGCTGTCCTACTTATCACAAACCACACAGTTGCATATCTTTTACATTACAGTACAGTACATTACACTTAGCAGACGCTTTTATCGAAAGACACTTACATACTACAACACACATAATAAGTTAACAGAGGAGTAGAGGAAGACAGAGTACGCAGACTATCCTCATACAAACAAGGAGATGCATGTGCTAAAGTAAGTTTCCTAGAGCAGGGACACTACAGACACACACACCTCCTACACATGTAGAATTTTACACACCATTGTATGTGAAAATACTCCACTAATTCCTATGACATATGCGAAACATTGGTTTTTCATTGGTACCAGATTTTTCCAGACCAGAAAGAAGTGAGAACAGTCAGGCTGGCCAGACTGACTTGAATGCAAAAACCAAGGCAGTATGCGTAGGCCCAGGCTACATCTTAGGGACAATGGTAGAAAAATGTACACACACGTTGAGATCTGCTTTGGGTGCGTGTAGCTTATGGGGTGAGACTTGACGAGAATGCCAAAGATGTGTGGTTGCACATTGAAGAAGTGTTTGTTTTCCTGTTGACTTATTTTCTGTGTTCTTTCAAATAGGAATAACACAAACACACAAATAACATATCTAAACACCTTCCACGTTGTGCTTCTGTAATGCTGTTAAACCAGTGAGCCATGCAAGGATTGCTGCAAAGAAAAGGAATGCAGTCAATGTACAATACCCAGCTGCACCAGCTGATATGAGCAATGTTAAAAGCCCGGTTTAGCACCACATTTAACTTAACCACACGAAACAGGAAACCTCTGACAAAAAAAACACAGTCGTCAAAGGAGATTGCTTTCTGCAAAGTATGGCTATCTAGTACTTCTCAGTGTGGATGCATGTACATTTCACGTGTAAGTAAAATTTACTGTAGTGTTGTTTTGTTTTTTTTTGGGTTTTTTTTGTTAGTTTATCTTATCAGACAGACTCTACTGTTTCTCATTCTGTCTGCATTGCATGACTTTAAAATCCAGTTATTTATTTATTTATTTATTCACACCTTGTCAGACTGTTTCTCAGTCTGTGTTAACGGTTCATATTACAGCCAAAATGTTGTTGACTTTCCTTGATTGTTTGTTTGTTTGTTTGTTTGTTTAGAAGCTGTGAGGCAGCATGTACTGTTAGCTGGCCAGTTACAGTAACGCCCACTTCAGTCCATGACAGTCATGTACTCTTTTTGTCAGACACGGTGGATTAGTCCTTATTGTCAGTTATTATCAACCCCCCCACCCCACCCTTAACTAAGCCAGATGCACACCCAAAAGCACTGAATGTCAGTTAGCCAATCAGCATCTTACATGTAGGGGCGGGCTCAATCTGATTGGCTCTGGAACCTGCCAGAAGAAGAGCCCATTGACATTTGTTTAGAGAAGAAACTGAGGTCCTGGGATCTTATCCTAACAGAGACCTCTAGGTTAAATAATCACTTCTTTCATACTTCACCACCTTTATAGTATACCCCCACTTAGGGGGGGTTACCAGGAAAGTGCTGGGGAGGGCAGCCCCCCCCTCCCCCAATAACTAATCCAAATGCACACCCACACGTGACACACACACACACACACACACACCTCTGCCCCAGCTTGATAGTATATTAGTATAGTATAGTATAGTATAGTATAGTATAGTATAGCATAGTATAGTATAGTATAGTGTAGTGTAGTGTAGTATAGTATAGTATAGTATAGTATAGTATAGTATAGTGTAATGTAGTGTAGTGTAGTGTAGTATAGTATAGTATAGTATAGTATAGCATAGTATATAGTATAGTAGCGTCTTGAGAATGTCGTCGGGTGTTTTGGGGCCTCATTCTCGGGACGGTCTGTGGGTGACTGCTGAGGGAAGTGGTCTACCGAGGAAAGAAGACGCAGCATTTTTTTTTGGCAGTTGCCATGGTTTCTTGTGGTTGCAGCAAAAGGAAAAAAAGGTGCTCTTCATTTGACCAGTTTACATGTACTGTATGTGTGACTGAGGAAGTCCCTGACAGTAATAATGGGCGCACCCCATTGGACCAGTGGACCCAAAGCTTGGAAGTAAACACTTTTAAATGGATCTAAGTGTGCAGAGATTTTTTTCTAAACATTTTACTTGTTTTTCTGATAGCTTAGTGTGTGTGTGTGTGTGTGTGTGTGTGTGTGTGCGTGTGTGTGTGTCTGTGTGTGTGTGTGTGTGTGTGTGTGTATGTGTGTGTGTCTGTGCATGTGTGCATGCATGCATGTGTGTGTGTGTGTGTGTGTGTGTGTGTGTGTGTGTGTGCTGGCGCTGGGGGAGGAGGGGTGCATGTTTCATGAACACAACCATCTCACGAGACGTGATTGGTGAGGACATCCAAACATTTTAATAAAAAGTGCATCACCTGAACTACATACAAACTACAGTTGCATTACACAAGCAACAGCAAAACAACAAAAGAATGTTTGCAATAGTCCGCCAATGGAAACAATATTGCATTAAAAAAGTATTGTCTCCGAACAGGACAGACAGAGCTAAAAACCTGATGTTTTGGTAGGTGGTAATCTGCATGCCATTTTGTGTGTGTTTCTCTGGCAGCTCAGTGACTGAAAGTGTGGTGTACAACCCGTAGCGGTTTTAGGCACGGGCGAACAGGGCAGCCGCCCGGGGCGCCATTTCGTGGGGGGCGCCACGAGCGCTTGGGGATAAAAAAATAAAAATAAAAAGCTCCGTGTGTCATATCGCAGCAATTGGCACATTGGCACCCCCTAAGTGAACTGCAGGCGTCAATGTGCCGATTGCAGCGTGTCTCTCTGCCTCGGGGGGTGGGGGGGCTGAGGTGGTCCCGCCCGGGGCGTAAAACACTATAGAACCGCCACTGTGTACAACCTCTAAGCTCCAGTTCCTACAGCAGGCTTTATTAACACGGCTATAACATGAGCAATTCTTTTTACAGTCTACAAACTACAGTTACATTATTCGAGAGCAACAAGAGCAAAATTACAAAAGAAAAAAATAGCAATAGCATACCAGTATAGATAGTATTGCATTAGGAGAAGCAGGCTATTGTATCGTACGTGTTTGCGTAATGGATCTTTAAACAATTCGAAAGATAAAAGGAAAAGAAATCGTCCAAAAACTATACGATTAATTTGACTGTAGGTAAGTGCTCAGCCAATTGAACAAACAAAAGCACTTATAAGAAGTAAGACATAAGAGATCAGTCTGATGCTTGGACAGTGTTGAGCTCTATGCCTGTGGAGTCGGGCCCAGGACAAGGGTCCTCCCTGCAGGCTAACACACACAGCACAGAGTCCGCAACCACCCGGAAACACATAAGGCAGAAACACACCTCCCCAATATGTTCAAGTATGGAAGGCGATGCATGGGGCGTAAAATTCAATACATAAGACCAAACAATGAATGGTGCATATAAGATCCAGAGTGTTCCCATGGACACTGCAAGCAGACGTAGCTCTGTCCCTTTGGTTGCCTGTCCTCTGGCTGCAGGGTCACCACTCAAACGCGATGGACAAGGAGTTAACATGGAGGTAATGGCTCCTGCCGGTACAGCCACTAACCCCAGGAGAGACAATGCGATCAGATAGAAAAGTGGTTGAATTGCAGCAGTCGCAGTGCAGATCCAGACTGCAAGACAGATTGGGATGGAGCAGCGTGGAGAGCAGAGACGAGTGCAACAGAGAACACGCCTGACACACAGGGCCCTCTCTAGCGCCACCAGCTGGTGGAAACACATTCCACAAAGCCTTGTTGCCATCAGTAGCGACAAAGCTATGTCCCGTTGTAAAAAATGTAAAGCCACCGAGAGGGGAATGAGAAACAGCTCCACAGCTGCACTGAGGAAGAGGGAGATGACGAAGACAGAGATTTTCCCTCCACGCTGGTGGTGCCGAGACATTAACCTCAGGGCCCAAGCCAGAGCAGGAAGCCCCGCGCACAGGCCAAAGACCAGGAACAGCACAGCTCTGTCGTGGTCCATAGCACTGTTGCCCAAGGTCACCCAGTGCTGCTGGTAGGAAAAAAAGAACCAGACAAATTGTTGCAACATAGACCAAATAATGACCTAGTAGCTAATGTTTGGCTTTTTTCCCATTTTCATCCTTAGATTTCATGGGTTTTCCCAACATTTTTGCCAAATTTACCTGTGCACAGTATTATAAAGAGTTTTCCAAATAAAGCCACATTACATCTTTTGGGTCCAACTTATATCCTTTCCCACACTGGTGATAAAATCTGCCTGCTCTGTCTGTGGTATTTTCACCACGTCTTTATGTTAGTGTTTACATCTGACTGAAAATGACATCCGACCCTACGTATGTGTACGTGTTTATTTTGGTGATTTCATGGGTTTTCCCAAAATTTGGCAAAACGTGGCCCAGACAAGTGGACCTGACTTCTCCCCCAGTGCACAGTATTATTATTAAGAGTTTTCCAAATTTAGCAACATTACAGCTTTTGGGTCCAATTTACATCCTTTCCCACACTGGTGATAAAATTTGTAAATTCATCTGTCTGGTCTGTCTGTGGTATTTTCACCCTGTCTTTGTTTGTGTCGACAACTGACTGAAAATGACATCCGACCCTACGTTTGTGTACGTGTTTATTTTGGTGTACTCGTTCTAATCATAAAAGACCGAAAGATCAGCAGGTGTGTTCTCAGCTTAACATAATGTTGTAACAATGTTTTACAGTAACACCAATCAGTATTCAGTGTTTATCTTAACACCTGTTTTTATGAGACAGTCCAAATGCTGAAATGCTCAAATATCAATAAAGTAACCAACTAAATAAGCTAAATAGCATAAATGTCACTCTCAAAAGACCCATGTCACATCATGATATTCTGCCTTTCTAGCCAGTTACCATCTTCTATACTTTCAAAACGCTGCGAATACAGACGTGATGGCTATGGGGAGAAACGGCACTTACTGTGGCAAGGAGCAGAACGTGTCGTCCAGTGGATCACTTGTTCACAGGCAATGCAGACAAACAGCAGTAGAAATAGGCTTACTTGGTTTACTAGATAAAATGACCAGAGGGAGGGTATTTTTTGTCCTATTAAACAGTTAAAAGAGGAACTGAAAGGTTTTATTTCATTCTGCAGCTCAGCAGTGACACATTCCCTCGCCTCAGTATCAACACTTCAGTGACTTCCTCTCTGGCCTGGCACAGCAGCTTGTGTGAGGGGCTAAAGAAACTCTGTAAGATCCTTATTAGTAATAATAATAATAATAATAATTGAAATAATAATAATAATAATCATTGAAATAATAATAATAATTAATAATAATAATTATTATTATCATTATCATTATTATTATTAGTAGTAGTAGTAGTAATAGTAATAAGTCTATGTGTGTCCCAAGGCCCCAAAGGAAAACAGCACACATATGACATTCTGACCTGTGAACTGTGTTTATTAGTAATAAGATTCTGATTCTGGTGGTGAGATCTCCATGTCACTCTGAGCGTTTGAGTGATAAGTCTGAGGTCTGAGCGTGACTTAAGTCTGAGGTCTGACTGTTTGAGTGATAAAAGTCTGAGGGGGGGCTGACGACCACAACGGCGCCGATGGCTGCGCTGCTCTTCCTCCTGCGACACACCAGCACACACAGCAGGGGGTCCGACACCAGTCTGAGGCTCATGACGGCCAGCGAGATGAACCCCAGATCCAGCATGTGGAGCCCCGCGCTCCCCGAGAGCATCAGGATCAGCCACACCGTGGAGGGGCCATAGAGGAACACCAGCGTACACAGAGCTACAGCCAGCACCCTCCAGCCCGGCTGTCTCTGTCTGTCTCCTGTGACTGACCATTCGCCTCCTCCAGACGACCGCAGACACATGGTGATGGAGGTGGCTACTGCCAAGACGATCGTAAAGGCGTTCATGATCATGGCCATTATGAAGGAGGCGATGTAGAAGGATGGAGAGACCATGTTGAAGTAGCTGACCGCGGCCCAGGTCCAGGCGATGAGAGACAGCGGGATGGAGCAGGGCCCCCGAGAGAGACGCGTCGAGCTCTGAGGGTTTGTGTGGGCCAGCACGCCCTCTAGCGCCACCAGCTGGTGGAGACAGTAACCACACTGCCTGGAGACGCCGAATATCATGATGACAGCGAGGCAGTTGAGGCCAGTGAAACACACAAACACCTTCAGGACGATCGTCGCCATGAACGGAATGATGAGGAGCTCCAGGATGTCCGACAGGAGTAGGGCGACAACGAGGGCGGAGATCGCCCCTCCGTCACGCCTGTGTCTTTTCAGCGAGAGCACAGCCCAAACACAGCATCCTGTCCCCAAGCACAGCCCGATGAGTAGGAGCGTGGCGAGTATGATGATGTTTCTGCCTATGAGAGCAAGAAAGATGTTCTTGGGCGCTGCGCCATCCTGCTGAGGCCCAGAGTGGGTGCTGATGCTGTCGTACACGTATCCAATCACAGACACCACAGATCTCACGCTGCTGCTGTTCAGGGGAATCAGGTCTGCTCCTTCCATTCTGTAACAGACAAGGTCACTTTTGTTAACAGTGGTTTAGACATTAATGGTTGTGTGTTGAGTTATTTTGAGGGAACAGCAAATTTGCAGTTATATAAGCTGTACACTGCCTACTTTACGTTGTAGAAAAGTATTATATCTTTAGACTTCTCCCATGGAAAGATATAATAAAAAAGTACAAAAATGTTAGGGGGGTTCTCACTTTTGTGACATACTGTATATATATACACACACAGACACAGACCAGCCGGATATAGCAGTGTACAGTAACAAACATGAGCCTTACAAACCAATATTATTAGATATTATTATCTTCTAGATTTCATAAGATAGAAAATATCACCATTTTTATCTCGTTAAGAACTAAAAACATCTATCCATGCCTTCACAATCACATCACATCATATCAAGGCTGAATTACTGTAGCTCTCTATATTTTCGACCCACTTTGACCAGGTTACCTGTGAAATACGGAATTTACTTCAAATACATTACTGTTTATCTGTAAAACCTATGGATTAGAAAATAATGTTTTGGGGGTTTTTGTTCAAGTTCATCGAAATTATCATTGAACCAAAGGAGAGCATCCTCCTTTGAATTTGACCCCCCCTCCCAATAGTGCCCCTTTCTGTGTAACGTTTGGCCTTACCACTGAGCATTTTAAATCTCCTTCATTTTTATTTAAATTGATTTTATTGTTCAGTTTTACCATCCATATATTATTAATATTTGTGATAGTAGTAGCCTAGTAGTAGTAGTCTTTGCCTTCATGGCCTTTTTCCACTAAGGTTGTTCTATTATTTGTGAATAATTTTGAAAAAACCTTGAATTTGCTATGAAATACAACGACTTGACAAAACTGTGAATACAAGTGTTGTGATTTATTTACACAATTTAGCTTAAAATGAATGAAATAATTAGGCCTATCTGAAATATTTTTAAACGACAGAAATATAGACTAATTTTGATTAGCCTAAGCTATCTATACATTAGGAATGTCAATAAAGGCAGTTATTGTATAAAATTATTATGATTGTTAAAATGCATCAACCTAATGTACATAAGAGTGGGCTACTCCGGAGTATAGATTCTAAAAATAAACGCCATGTAAGAAAATATGGCTATATGGCTACAGAAATCCACGTAAAAAGTGGATTGGTGACTGGTGAATGAGCTGACATTATGCTATGCGTTTTGCATGCTATAATGCGTCAGTCCACGCTAAGTATTGTAGCTTTTACGGTACCTACAAACCTTATTCTGAAGAGTAGGCGATAAAGCAATTTTTTCCACTTACCTTTACCCCTCGAATGGCACTTTCAGCACTTCCATCGGTATTTAATGCTGTGAAAAGATATATTTTTCCATGGAAGCTTATTTACACTTTATGGACGACTTCATCATGTGCTAGTGTGATTTTATGAGATATCAATTAGCTTAATAATGTTCTACAGTTCGCTGACGTTGTCCTGGTTACCATGAGAACGGCTCAAACCTTTTGACCAAAAAACAAAAGCTGTCACGATTTGCAGCCTGAAATGGAAATTAAACCAAAGTCTCATTGCAAACCAATGAAACCACACATTTGTTTGAAATTATTAAGCTAGCAGTATAACCCTAACTGTTGGGTTTTAAATAAAATTCACAGGAGTGTTTGGCCAAAACTATTTTAAAAGTGTAAATCTTCAATATTAGCCTATGAATTAGCCTATAGCTCAGAATACATTTAATTATCATTACATCAATCACTAATATTTATCTAGATAACAGTTAAGGGTCATCATGTAGCACTACAAGACAAGAGGTCTATAAAGTGCACCTGTAGTTTTCAAAAGCCTCTGCAATGACAAAACAGCCTAGCTAAAATCAAAATGTTAATAAAGAATTAATAAAATAAATAACGTTTTTAGGTTAGCCTTTAGGCCTACTGTGTCGACTAACCTCATCACATTTTTAAAAAAAATAGTCCAAATCAGTTATGGAATGTAATTTAGGTCTTATAAGGCCTTATATTACACCGAGAAAAAAAAAAAAAAAAACAATTATTTGAAACTGTTTGTTGGTTTCTTGGCGGGTGAGGATGATGGTGGTCCTCTTGTAGGCTATGTGGGAACAGCACGTGCAGAAGTAAGGAGTGGTTAAATATGTCACCATATTGAAAACCAACCTGATTTTATGTGCACAAACTTTGATTTCAGATTCGAAATCTTTGTGTGCATTAGGCTAAGTCTTCGCAATACACACACAGGAATACTAACGATAACAGGCACGCTGACCTGATGTTTATGTTTACCCACTGGAGTGGACTGCTTCCTCATATCACATCAGAATCAGATCACAATCAGAAGCTTTATTGCCAAGTCTGTACAACAAACGAGGAATTTGTCTGGGTGGTAGTGCATTAAAATAACATAACATTAATAATATAAAAAACCCACCCACCCTCAACACCAACAAAAAAAGAAAGAAACAAACAAACAAACAAACAAAAATAAATGTTTGGTAAATCTTGGCCCAAAACTCTCATGTAGTTTGAACAATGAGACAGTTGATAAAGCCATGTAAGCAAGCCTTTTAACAAGACAATTGCAATGTTTTGTATTGCACACACTCTAAATCTATACACACACACACAAACGCACACACACACACACACACACACACACACACACACACACACACACAAAATAAGCAAATAAGCAAGCATGAACATTACCATGAACAAATACGAAATGCATGAAAAATGTAAAATACCAGCATGCATTCTTCATTTCATAACACAGGCCATGACAGTACAGGTTGAAACAGGTTTTTTTGGCCACAAATAGGCAACATTAACTGTTTGTTTATTACAAAAAAAAAACATGCGATACTATCACAAAACTACCACACCACTCTGATTTGTTTATAAGAAACAAATACAAAAACAAATGTGATACGATCACAAACTACCACACCACATGTTGGCAGACCCAGCCCAGTTCCCCAACATAGCATATAAGACTGTACAAAGCTGGATGTATTAAACTGAAAACACAATCATATCTCTCAACATACAGTAGTATGTACATGTACACAGCAAAAAGTCCAGTGTTGAGTTGACACAGAGTTGCACAGTAACACATTTAACTTCAGAGTGAAGTTAACACTTTTAAAAAAGTGAAATAATCTCGACTCTGGACACCGTTTAAATCCAAAAGGGTTAAAATGACACGCTGGGTGTTAAAATCAACTCCCAGATTTTCAACCCTTAAAATTTTAACACTCCAAATGTTTTGCTGTGTATACAAGGGGTCCGATTAGATCCTGTGTATGTAACCACAAGCGGTGATCGTCAGGGTCCGATGAGATCCTGTGTATGTAACCACAAGTGGTGATCGTCAGGGTCCGATGAGATGCACAGCTGTTGCAATGCAAATGAAGGTGGAACAAGAGCGCCGGTGAGAAAAGGGATCATTCATGGAGCAATTTCACTACTTGGACCCCCGCATACTACTCAACAAGACAGACAGACAGACAGTAGTCCTTTTCTACGCTCCAACAACAGACATATCTAAACGGTCATTCACTGGTCTCCTCTGTCTCTTCCAGAAGACCAGCACGCACAATAGGGGGTCTGTGACCAGGCTGAAATTCATGATCGCCGCGGCGATGTGGAAGAACTCTCCTTGAGGGAGCCCCATAGCATACAGGCACACGCATGTGAACACTGGACCATAGAGGAGAGCCAGGGTCACCAGGGCGACGGCCAGCACTCGTAAGATCTGCTTCCTGGCCGGCCGCGAGGACTGAGCGTTTGCCCTCAGGCAGGTTACGATGGACGAAGCGATGGCCACGAGAACGCACGCCAGGTAGGTGGCCAGCATCAGGATGGACAGGTCTTGGTTGAAGGTGAGGTAAACGCAGACTACGCCCCAGACCCATAAGATAACAGAGATTGGGATGGAAACACGTGGAGTTGAAAGTCCAGTCTTGCCGTCAGAGTTGGTGAGGGTCAGGAGACCCTCTAGCGCCACCAACTGGTGGAAACAAGACGCACACAGCCTGAAATATATGACAGCCAAACTGACGACGAAGAAGACATAAGGAAATCCAGGATTCGCAGCGCTCTGCTCAGGACTCTCTTCTTCTTCGTTCCCCCAGAATAACGCCATGTAGATGACTGTTATGATTGCAAGGAGGATCATCTCCAGGACGTCCGTCATGAGAAGGGAGAAGAGGAAGAAGGAGATCCTTCCTCCAGCATTGCGGTGTCTTCTCAGTAAGAGTAAAGCCCAAAACAGGAATCCTATGCTCAATCCCAAAGCCACGAGCACAGTTGGTATTGCTGTGCTGCTTGCCAGAAACGCGGAGAAATACATCTCAGGAACACCTGTGCTGGTCCACAACAACTGCTGTCAGCCTCAGGGGTGATGGGAAAGTCACAGGGAAAAAAAAAATACAGAAAAAGAAAGTGGAGATGCCGAAAAGGGACCTCTAGCCCTCTAGGAAAAAAACAGTCTTCAACACCGAGTATTCTCCCTCAACAATGACCTGTTGCACACAAAACAACTGAACTGGCAACTTTGAGCTGCAGCGCATGGCCTATAAATGCGTGTCTCACAACTCGAGTGAGGGAAACAAAGAGGCCATAGATGAAGTAAGACAGGGTTGGCAATTCAAAGCCACCCACACTAACAGCGCCCTCCCCTCCCCTCCCCGACTCCCCCCATACTTGTCCACTTCATCTTCCCATGAATAATGCGTCACCAAGCTGGCTAACGTCACTATGCAGACAGGGGGAGACATTGAATGATGTATGTGCATTGTTTGTTTTTTTTCTTTCTTTAGGACTTCATATAGGCTGTGGTTGTCTTGTTGCGTGTCCATTATGCTAAGAGGAAAGATTGACTGGAGTGTAGCGTTTTTACAATCTTTGGTTTAAAGCTTAACAATCCATCTTTAAAAAGCAAGTTGTGTCAGTGTGTGTGTCACACCTCCCTGAAATGAACAGCGGAACACTGCCACATTGTGACATCACCCACTCTGGCTGCACACGTGAGTGGCAGCTACTACCAAAGCTGTTTACAGTACAGGAATCAGAATCAGAACCCAAATCACCTTCATTGGTCAAATTTGAGTACACAAGCAAGGAATTCAACTTCAGTTTCTTTAAAAGGCAAAATTATCAATTATAATTGATTATATCTAATTGAATTAAGATGTAGATAAAACTTTATAGGGACCTCTAGCCAGCTCTACTTATCTATACATTACCCCTACCTATGTAAAGAAATGAAAGCACTAGACAGTGTGTGTGTGTGTGTGTGTATGTGTGTGTGTGTGTGTATCTGAGTGAGGAAGTGAGTGAATGAGTGAGACACACACACACACAGACATGTGCACATATTCACACATGTCCACAAATTGAGTTTTTCTTGCCTGTATTTACTTCTCATGTGATGAATGAAAACAAGTAATCAGGGTCACTGATGATACAAGTGTTCTTTTAAGAATTGAAGTGTTAATACATACATAGAGATGCAGAAAATACAAGGAAATGCATGATAGCTATCAATGCCTTTATGTGTTATTATTATTATTATTGTTATTATTATTTATAACAAATACAATGAAATAATGAAAAGTAGGCATGATTACATAACATAAAAATACTGTTTAAAATAAACATTTATAATAAAGCAAATTATTAAAAACAAAAAAGTAAAAAGAAACTCATAGCTATTCATCTCAGCTCGGCATTACAAGGACACAAAATGTGCTTTTAAATTTTATTCATAATGGTGTGAAGTAAGTATAAAGGTATACTTACTTGTTTAAGGTATAAACATACTGTAAATTGCTGACTAACATAGCATGTATGTTTTGTAATGCTAAGCTTATCAAAGCTCATCAAAGATGACAAAAATGTATATTGACATGTAGTTATTAAGTCCTAAAATCACTGGTAAAAGGGAGAAAATGATGGATTAAACTAATTTATACTGTACAGTATTTATAATAACTCTAACTCTAATTATCAATTTTCTTGAGGATTTTTGCAGTCTCATCACTCTAAAACGATACTCATAAAACAGTTCCTTGCAAAGTCAGAGGAGCATCACTACTTGTTTACTTAGAGAGATAATAGGTAGATCAAAGTGGATCAAAGGGAGCACAAAACCACCCCCTACAACTACCACTTGATCCAAACGCCCAGTCACGTTCATGTGGCCCGATGTCTTGGTGTCCTCTCCTGTGTTTACCTGACACTGCAGCACCAAACACCTGTCCCCCAACACTGGACAAGAGACAATGTCCACTAACTCACCTCAAGGTCCACTAACTCACCTTGGCACTTTATTAGCAAGCACATGCATCTGCATAAAATGAAGGATGACCACTCCGAGCAAACGGGTGATAGCATGTAGATTGGCACACATCATGGCTCTATCAAAATATTTATATTTTTCTATATAGAGGCAGTCATGGGCTAGCGGCTAAGGAGCGGCTAAGGAGCTGGATATGCAGCCAAAGGGACTGAGGTACCCTGAGCATGGTACCATCCCTAAACACTGCCACCCAGGGCGCCAAAGAGGCTGCCCAACTGCTCACATGGGTGACAGGTTAAAAGCAGAGGCTGAATTGCACAATGTATTGTGTGACCACAATGGGAATCACTTTCATATTTGTTTGTTTGTTTGCCTGCCCTGGCTCTATCTACATGTAGAGGTTATCCCTATTAACCTCCTGCAACTGTTCGCAAACTGAAAATGCTGGCGCCCATCAAATACATGTGCAGGTAGCTCCCTTGAATGAATATTTTTCCAGCAAGCACCATCATAAAGGGGCAATAGAAAAGTATGACAATGAAAAGAGAAAGCCCAGCAAGACCCTTCTGCCCACAGCAGCCTACAATTATGGCTAATACCGTGCAGACACAGCTTGTAGACAGAGCAATTTGCCGGCTAGAGGGAGCCATGTTAAACAGGACAATCACACCAACAATCACAACTAGGCTCAAGAAATCGCCACAGCCACCCGGGCAATTAGCCAGCACTTTCAAGCACACACCACACAGACCTGTGGCAGTGGGCAAGTAAATGAGCACCTCACAGTCAAACCACTCGTAGCACAGCCGCTTGTGAACCATGGAGGGGATCAACAGGCAGACGCAGATCACCTCCACGGCCGTCACAAGGCTCACATATTTAGCATTAGCAGCGGTGGAGCTTTCTGAACAGCAATGACCAAGCAGGCCCAATATCACACTTACGATAAGAAATGACGCATAGACAGTAAATATAGCGTCATGGACATTTACATATGGAGATGGAATCGGCAATGGATACACAGTTATATTAGAGCCAGTTATATTAGAGACTACAAGGACATCTGTCGGGGGGCTGGTGGCGTTCCACGAGAAGTCTTGTGGTTCATCTGAGCTGCTGTAGTTCATGCCTGGTAGCCTCATCGTGGCAATGAAACCCTGCTGTAGCAAAAAGAAAAGTTTTATGCTTTCACGAATTCAAAATTACACTGTGCGTGTGTGCATGTGCATTCGTGTGTCTAAGTGAGTGAGAGGAGAGAAAGACAGAGACAGAGAGAGAAGGAGACAGACTGACAGACGGCAGACCCAGAGAGGAGAGACAGAATCAACCTCAGCCAAAGTACAAGACAGCACAGCCCCTGCTTCACTGCTTTTCTCTCCTTCTCCTTCTCTGGCATTTTTCTTCAGTTGCAATGTGCACACAGTTACTGCACTTTGCCTTTGTAGAACAGTATAGTCAAGTGATGGATGTACTTACACATCTGTCATTCACGGGCATCATCTGCTATGTTAAAATAACAACACACAAATAGGCAAAATATGGCCGGGAGGATCTACTGGCTCCTTCTTTTACTACGCGGCGAAGTAGTTCCCAAGAGGAGCTCTGAATCTGAGGTCTGCATAATCTCTCTTTTATAGGCAAGAATTTGATGATGCCCAATCAGAATAGTTTAATCTGTGTATTCTACCATATAAAGTGCAGGAAATATGTGAACATAGAAACTGAGAAAAATGCCTGACTGTCATACTGCTCAGTCAGATATGTTGTACATATAACAGTGGTGGTGCTTTTATGCACTTTCAGGAGATTTAGTCACAAGACAAGGGGGTGTTTATAAAGTCAATTACCAGTCTAAACATCATTTGACAAAACATGTGCTCAGAGGAGGTCTCGCCTGGGGAGTAAAACACTGTAGAACTGCTAATGCTCGCAACGCTCTCAAAAAACACACAGATGGTTTTTAGATTTTTACCTTATCTTGTAGACACCGATCTTCCTGGAGTGTTCAGGAGTTAATCGGCTGCCAGCGTTGCAAGTAGCTCTTTACAAGACAGAAACATGAAAGTGTCTGTTTATTTACTCACTCTTAATAATGGCATATGTATATAATAATAATAATAACAATAATAATAATATTAATCATCATCTTTACTTGTATAGCACAATTCATACATACAAGATGCAGCTCAAAGTGCTTTACAGTTTGGCAAGGTCACAACAAGACAACATTTCTTGCAGTCCAGTGCCGCCGGAGCAATTGAACACAATAACGAAATGACGTAATGACGTAATATACATGCAATATGTATATGTTGTCTGACTGAGCAATGTTATTCTTACCTTAATAGATATCCAGACCCTTTCCTCAGATCCCTGTTGTGGTGCTGATGATGATCTCTCTCTTGCTTCTTCTGGGTGTCTCTACTATCAACCTCTGGGTTAACTCTAAAAAAAGTGTATTATTTTGTTATTAGTTCATATTCAATAATGTTGTTTGTTAATATGTAATAACATTTCACAGCTTTGACTGGTAAGCACTGTAAGAAATTCAAAGAGGACAAAGGTAGGTTGTTTGTTTGTTGTATGACGCATACAGCTATTCCAGACTAACATCTCTACAACAACACTTATTCTTTATATTATATAATATACAATACAGTATGAATACACAAAGCAGTTATTTATTCATTAATAAAATGTATTATTTTAAAAAAGGCATTCTTACCAAGATCCACGAGAAAGCGATGTCTAAATGATTAGACGATCACAGCCAATGAAACAACGAATAAAAAACAGCAACTGGACTGACCGATGTAGTGCAAGAGTAGAACTGGAGAGCGGGGCCCTCCTCCAGGGGAAGAGGATCTAAAAACAGGAACTTGCAGGAACTTTCCAGCTTACTCATTTTTGATAGCCCCTCATTATTGTTTTCCTTCTCTTGACATCTTTCCAAGTAGGGGCTTGGCTTCCTGAAGGCGTGACTAGGGGTAAATAACAGGGGGCTGAAACGACTAGACGATCACAGCCAATGAAACGACAAATAAAAAACAGCAACTGGACTGACTGACGTGTGGTGCAACAATGGAACTGGAGGGGAGGGGGCTGTACAGGTTGCACACACACGATTGCAGCGCTCCCTAGGCCGAAAATGAACATTAACCATCATATTAACATGACAATAAAACATGATGACGAAACATAATAGAAACATAAACATATATAAACAGCACATTCTGTAATAATGGGAAGAAAAGTAGTGAGAGTGTCCCTTGCCATCAAAAACACGTATGTGTATGTCATGTACACACATGTAAGTGATGGGCTTCTAACTGTATTCCCTCATCCTGTATTGCTCATTTTTGGCACAGTAATACATATTGGCACTATAACACACTTGTGTTTAAAAATCCCTCCCTCTAATTACTTTGACAACTGTGTGTATAATTTAAGGACACGTCCTGGAAGGAAACAATCAAAATGTTCACAGGAAAAAGGTTATTTCCACTTTTGAATTTTTCAGCCACAAAAGGGCAACTGTTGCCTAACTATGCGCTATTTGACATCTGCGCTGCTGCCAATTCTGAACAGGAAGGCCTGCTACATGGCCTCTTCATCTAGTAAACAGGCTCCTTGAATGCAGACAGAGAATAGACAAACATGTTTCACTGTCAGAAAACAAGTGAAAACAAAACAATATACACCACTCTGGAACACGATAAAAACTCAGGGAGAGACCCTCTCAAGATGTCTGGATATTTCACAGTAATAGCAGGACACTGGCTTAGTTTTTGTTACGACACAATATGTATGTCCATGTTTAAAACTGCTGAAGAAAATGATCTCTCTCTTGCTTCTTCTGGGTATCTCTATGATCAACTTCTGGGTTAACTCTAAAACAAGTGTATTATTTTTTCATATTTAACAATGTTGTTTGTAAATATGTTATAACACTTCACAGCTTTGACTGTTAAGCACTGAAAGGAATTCAAAGATATCCATGTTTAAAAATGTAAGTATTACTAAGGTATAGGAAGCTTTTTTTTCTAAGCCAGCTCTTTTGACACACCCCGACAGACCGGACCTTCTCAAATAGTCACTGGAACAACAAAGCAAACACACCTCCATGGAATGAATGACGAACACTGAAGCATTGTGACATCACCCACTCTAGCCACCATCTGGCCACAACAATGAGATCTCAAACCAAAAGTTGTTCAAAACAGGAAATTGATCCAAACAATATCAAACCTTTTTTTAAATTAGGATGTAGATGATGTAAGAGGTTAAAGGGGCTACCTGATGGAACAGATGGAGGGAAGGAATAGATGGACAGGGATCAAGTGTGTGTGTGTGTGTGTGTGTGTAGGCAGACCCATAGAGGAGAGACAGAAATCGCCCCTGCTTCACTGCCTTTATCTCCTTCTCCTCCTCCCTACTTGGGATTTTTCTTCAGTTGCAATGTGCACACAGTTACTGCACTTTGCCTTTGTAGGACAGTATAGTCAAGTGATGGATAAACTTCCACACTTGTCATTCACAGGCATCATCTGCTATGGTAAAATGACCAAAAAAGGTTTTAATAGCATATATATCTGTCTTTGTATCCCTCTATGTGCCTAACATATTGTAATGATTCAGGTAAACAGTAAAAAGTGCAGAACTGGGATCCAAGGATCCAAGGATGTTTTATGTTCACTTTCAAAGACATACTGTGTAGAGTAGGGCATGAAGTGAAATTAGTGACTGTTTGTCTAAAACTGTGCATGGGGAGGGAGGAGTAAAGTGCATAGGATATAGTTTGAGGATGGGCGGGTGTGTGTGTGGGGGTTGGGGCATAAAGTGCATAAAGTGCAGTTGGGGTTGGGAGGGAGGATTGGCTTTGGTGGCCGATGATGGGCTGTTTGTGTGGGAGGGAAGGAGTGCTGAGGTGGGGATGGGGAAATGCGTGTGGGGATGAGGTGGCCTGTCCTGTGCGTGCATGAGGGGGGCTCATAATGTTCTCCTTGAGGATACTCACCCAGGCCAGTGTCAGTGACCACATCTACTGTAACACATCCGCTGTGGCCACCAGCAATACTGCCATGCAAAGGCAAAAGCCCATCACTTTAGCTTTCCGCTAAAATAAGTTTTCGTCATTTTTTGGAACAATCAAAATCAGTTTTATGACATGGCCAAATATCTTGAGTCAATTTAATGCATGCAAGCAAACGTTTTTTAAAGTCATTTTTCTCAGTTTCACACTCTGGTGAGTTAAGGTATTTTGCCTTTGTAAGGCAGCGTATTCACCTTGTCCTTCTTCTCAGAAGTCACGTTTTATATGAATGCAGCTCTCTCTGGTGGCCATAGGTTCAGATGCTTTTTATTTGCATTACAATACAGACAATGCAGTTATACTCTGACCTTTCAATTTCACAATTGGACTGCATGTGGCTTGTCTGCCAGGAAGATTTTTCGACTAGTTAGCCCACCTTTGCTTTATGATAAAGATGTTGTCATTGTCAAAAGAGATGGAGGACATATTTAACAACCTATTCACCATTACAAGATAGTTAAAAACAGGATTTGTCCCTTTCACTTTCAGAAATTGGCTTTGGCTATGTTCTACTAGACAAAGCTACAACCAATCAGAACGCTGATTCTGATGACCGCTGATTTGAATGCGTAGCGTTCGCTTTTCATTGGTTACGGTTTTTTCCGGACCAGGAGGAACTGAGAATAGGCAGTCTGACCAGACTGACTTGAATGCAAAATTTAATGAAGCATCACAGGTAGTATGGGCGGGCCCAGGGTAGGCAAAACCCCAACTTTATTCAAAGGGAAACATGCAAACAACAATTATGTCAATGTGTACAAGTTCAGAACAGTAACTCTCTGAAGAGACCATTTTAAGATTTAAAAAAAATCCTGGAGCCTGGCATTAAAATTAAAAAGTGATGATTGAAAAATGATTAAAAAGTGGCTGAATCACAATTCTGCTACAACACAGTTGGTTGATAGGTAACTTTTTAGAAAAAAACAGACTACATATCAGTCTAAATTGAGGCATTAAAACTTCAGAATTAGCCAGCTGCTAGAATTTTCATTCATTTAACACAATCAGGCTACATAGCTAAGTGTAATGATGACATGACACATGCATTAGTATCTTGATGACCTTATTATTTGTTATATTATTATCATAACACATTTTATTGGCTTCATCAACAGGGATTGTTTTTTTTTACGTTTTCCAGTCTTAATCTTAGTAAACAGGCACCTCAATGCACAAACCATCACAAACAACATATTTTGAACAAACTATAACAGAGACATATATTTGCAGTAAAAAATACACTTCTAAAATTACACTTGCCTTATTCAACATTTATCAATAGCTCATATTTGTGTACCACAACAGCAATGACATTGCAGACTGGAAGAGAAAGTTGAACATGTTTAAAGCATCAATGAAATATGATGAACTTTAAGATTTTTGTTATGATACAATAATGTACTTAATGCAAACAGAAGATTATGATTGATATTACTGACTCTGCCTCAGTTCTGGTCACTGGGGGTTGGTCAGTAGCGGTTTTAGGCACGGGCGAACAGGGCAGCCGGCCGGGGCGCCATTTCGTGGGGGGGCGCCACGAGCGCTTGGGAAAAAAAATGTAAAAGCTCCGTGATATCATATCGCTGCAATCGGCACATTGGCTCCCCCTAAGTGAACCGCAGGCGCCCTTGCTTGCTGAGAAGCAGCGTGTCTCTCTGCCTGGGGGTTGGGGGGGGTGCGCTGAGAGGTGGTCTCGCCCAGGGAGTAAAACACTACAGAACCGCCACTGGGCTTAGTTGTGTTGAGGGCAGGCCCTTATAGACTAGCATACATAGCAGAGGGTCTGCAATAACTCGCAAACTCATGATTGCCATGGCTATGTTGTATCCTTCATAGGATAAACTGTATCAACCCATACAGTCGCTGGACCATAGATAATGAGCAATGTGGTCAGAGCAACAGCAAGTACCTTTACAACTGGCTTTTACAAGCAGAACACTATGAGACTCTGCCTCAGTTCTGGTCACTAGCGGTTGGCTGTATTGGGGGCAGTCCCTTATAGACTAGCATACATAGCAGAGGGTCTGCGATGAGCCGCAAACTCGCAATTGACAAAGGCCATGTCGTATCCTTCATAGAGACAGGCAGTATAGGTGCAATGCCAATCCATAAACAGGTTGGACCGTAGATGAGGAGTATTGTGGTCAGATTAACAGCAAGTACCTTCATAATTGGCTTTTTAGACCTAGCTGTATATGAAGAAGGCTCAGAGGAGTTTATAGTCTTACATGAAATTACACATAAAATAACTGCAACAACACCAGATAGTACATACAAGATCAAAACAAGTATGTCTGTGATATTAGGGAAAAAAGAAACAACGAGGATGCCAACCAATAAAAAGGAAGAGATTATGGAGCACAGTCGAGTGGAGAGGCGAGGAGACCAGCGATGAGCTGTTAGAGCCAGAATACCCTGTAGCGCCACCAACTGGTGAAAACAAATACCACACAGCCTTGAACCATTCACGGACATGTAAATGCCTTTCTCGTTGAATTTATGTACCTGCCCTAAGTGAATCGCCAGGACAAATGGAATTAGCAGAAGCTCCAGGGCATCACTGAGAAGAAGGGACACGACGAACGTGGAGATTTTGGCCCCGGCAGGTCGGTTTAGAAACAAGTAACGCACAGCCGAGAACAGGCCTGCTGATCCACCACAGAAACTGATAGCCAGGAAGGCAGAAAATGTCACTGAATCGGAATTCATTCTGAAATTAAAAAAAAAACATTAACAACTTTATTATTCATTGTAATATGAATTGTGATACTTCATTATTTGTGTATTGGTCTTTAGGTACAGTGAATGCTAACTTGAACACTAATAATGTTAAACACCTGAGTTGAGATGCTTGTTTTTAACACATTAATACAGTGCAATGCAAAGTGCACAGAACAGATTAGTAAAACGCTTTTCAGCTGTCACATTTAAAACTGCTTTCCATACTCATCAACGTATATATTTATTCTGTAGTCAGCTTGTTTAACAACTGCTTATTCATCTGTTAAAATATCTTAGCTGAGCTGTGGTTGGAATGAGCGTGCAGAGTTCACATCACATCACACACTCACAGGCCACATATTTTGCTGAACTGACAAGAAGTGTGTATCTAGCAAGCTCAAAGGCTTGCTACATATACTTGGGCTATTTTGTAAGCTGGGCTCAGTAATAGATGCTAGTAGACGTGGCTTATTTAAAAATCAAAATGGGTAACATCTCAGAGGGTGGCACAACTAAAAAGAAATATTTGCAACTTTATGCTAATATATTTATACAGTGCCTAATGTGCTCTTTTTAAAACTTATACTTTACTATACTTATACAGCATTTTTAAAGCTGGTTGCTCAGTAATACAAAACAAATCAATTATCCGCATTTGAGTAAAAACCTGGAGACAATTGCCAGGTGAGTTAACAGTTTTACCCTGTCATGGTGTGGCTTCTACTGTCTGTGGCTCTGAATGTCAACCACCTGACCAACTAATGACTACATTACAATCATGTTGTAAAATTACAGGTAACCTACCTTCACAACACTTGAAAGTGCACCAAACCTGAAAGAAAACAGCTGCCATTAATTGCAGGCTTTTTAGAAATCTGTTGACATCAAAAGTGGCTAAATATCTTGTCTTAACAATGTCTTTGCTTGTCTTGCATTAGTATCTGTTTCTTCCACAGATCTTAAGAAGAACGATTTTTGTTGAGAAAAAAAAATGCAGTATTTTAAAGATCTGAACTGAAACTGTACTTATCGGTTGAGACAAAAAAAAAGAGTTCTGATCTACTCACATTCTACTAAAGTACATGTGGGGAATAAGACACAGGTCAGACTTTTCAGCTGGCTTTTTATGGTGATTTAAAAAACACACACAAATAAAACAAGTTTTATCCATGGATTAAAATACCAGTGGGTCTTCTGTGTGATATAGGTCTCTTACCTTGAGATGTTCGGGGTGGGAGGGATAACTTTGACTTCAACAACACAAGAGTATGCAAGAGTGCATCGCCCCTTTACTTTTATAGCCTATGCAACTCCCTCAGCTGCTGGCTGATGTCATCCAATCAGCTGTTCTGTTGCCAAGTACATGTTACAGTAATGAAGGCGTATGCGTTGTGGTGGTCAGACTTGCGAAAGTGAAAGCAGATCAGAAGAGCACTGAAGTTTTTATTTTACTGTAGTGTGTGGAACAAGCAAAAAAAAGCAAAGAGGCAAAAACACGAGAATACCCTCAAGAAAGCAAAGCAGCTCTTTCCAAAACTAAAATCATATGTGACATGTGTCAGACATTTAACTAGAACAGTATTTAATGTCAGGGGTTTCAGTGTGAGCATGGGTTTGCATGGACTAACATATTCACTGTATAGTTACACTTTGACTTTCATGAGAATTTCACACGTCTTCTGTACATGACACAATTTTTTCGGAAAGGAAGCTGCTATGTGCAAAACCCAGAAGCGTACGTGACATATGTCAGAAACTCAACGACCACAGGGTTAGGGTTAGGGTTTCAGTTTCAGTGTTTTAGTTAAAGTATAAAATAATGCTGACTTCACGAAAAGGTTCTCCATGGTGTCATTTCGCAGGTGAAAATTCTGTTGTGGTCTTAACTTTCTGCTTTTATGTCTCAAAGTAGTGTGGTCTCCAAGTGGGATAATGGGGGATAAAGGAGGGCAAGACCGAAGTGTAGACGTGTGGGTTTTGCAGTATTTCAGGTCATCTTTGCTAACAGCCATCTAGTTTCTTGTTAGCATTGGCGGTGTTCTCTGGGCTGGGGTCAGACGTATAGGCACAAACCCTGAGCCCCTCCCCTGGTCCCACTAATTGGCTCTTTCTCATAGTGCTGTTAGTTTAAAAAAGCTGTAATGTGTTTACAGTCTATGGTTTTAATATTGTGATTTTAATAATGTCTGTTTTTCACACTTTGCCACATTGTGTTCAGATATAACACCAGATTTATGAAATACATGTCCTCTTTCTGCAAAAGTCTGACAAACTAGAAAAAGAGAGTTAAACACAGATTCTTTGTTTGTCAGTGTGGTTATGGGCCTCTATGCACTTCATTTACCATCAGTACCAGTAATGTGTTGCTATTGCTGTGTGATACAGTAAAGGTGCAGCTCAATTTAATTCAGTTTAAGCACAACACACGTCTAACTTCCTGACACTGTATATTTTACACTTCAACTTTAGAATCAGAAATCAGAAAGCCTTTATTGTCACTAGTCACAAGTACCAGCGAAATGGGCCCTCAACCCATCCAACATGGATACAAACATACATGAATATGACAAGGGGGTAGACAGGATGGGAAGACAGGGATGTAAAAGAATACAACATCACATGAAAAAATGGGAGGAGAAAAAAAAGCCAACCCCCAGACTATGTGACAACAAACACATGCAGTCTGTATGTGGCAATCACCAATTTCACTGCATGTTTACCAATTTCACTGCATGTCCTACTCTACCCAGTATGTCTATGCATGTGACAATAAACCATCATCGTAAACATCTTGCTCGGCAAGTAAAATAAAAATAAATGCCCTTTTGTTTAAGAGAAGCAGCTACATGCAAAACTCGGAAGCATGTGACACGTGAGATATGTCAGAGAGTCAACCACAGCGGAGTTTAAAGGACCTTAGTCTCTTGGTTGTGGTCCAAACCACATCTACCATTCGTGTGTGGGGTGAGCAGGAGCACGTGTCATGTGGACAACTGTCTTTTCACTTCTCTCTTTTCTCTCTTGGTCCCACTGTCTGGCTCCTTCTCTTTCCAGGTGAATTAGAGTTAGGGTTAAGAGATGAACAGGTGAACAGTTTTACCCCGTTCACCTGTGAGTCTTGACATTGTGGTCTATCTTCTGTGGTGTGTGTTTCTGGATGTTTGCAGAACTGTAATGAAATGTAATGTAAAGGCCAGAGTAGTGGCGATATCGAACCTCCAATAGCATGGTAATGCGTCTGGGGGGGCTCATAATGCCTAAACCAAGTTGAAGCCAATCATCTCCAAGCAAATGACCGAGAATGGAGGTAGCCAGAGTTTAAATTAGAATGGAGCCCTCCTCCTCTTGTGGTGGGCCAAACCACATATCAAGCGTAGTGTTAGTTCTTGCAGGCCACGGAGACAAGCTAAGCTGTCAGCTGTTGGCCCATCTGACTGCATCAGCTGGGAGCTCAGCTGACTGAATTACCTGGTTGATCAGCTGACTACTTCCTGCTGCCGTTTGGCTGAAATGACATCAAACTATTTTAACTATTTAAACTATTAAACACACAGCTCTTCTCGCTGCTCTCTTTGCAAGCTTTTGCTATCCCACCTCCTCCCCAACTCCACCTCATTCTGTATCTGACTAATCAATGTCTATTGTCATTGATGCTTGCTCTGTTGTGTATTCCTTGTGGGGGGTTCTTCTATGCAGCTCTCCCTGCCTAAGGCTTTCCACGTTGCCACATGAAAGGGCAGTTGGTCCCAGAACAGAGCCATACCGCCAAAAAATGTAAATTGTATATCAATACATTATTTTGACTAAAGTGGTCCTGACAGAAATACCATTAGTGTGTGGGGGGAACAGGACCACGTGTCACGTGGACAACTTTCTCTTCACTTCTCTCTTCTCTCTTGGTCCCACTGTCTGGCTTTTTCTGATGCACGCAGTCCTATTAATGAAAAAGCCAGAGTAGTGGTTAAGTTAGTTTAGAGAAGCTGGGGTATACTGTATATAACTGCAATGGTGTGTAGTCTAAATGGTCAGCTCTGGGAGTGGGTTCACGATTGGGTTGCTTTAATAAGTAGTATAAGTATGAATTGAGGCATTAAAACTTCAGAATTAGCCAGCTGCTAAAATTGTCATCCATTTAACACAATCAGGCTACATAGCGTGCCGTGTAATGATGACATGACACATGCATCAGTATGATGACCTTATTGTTTGTAATAACACATTTTATTGGCTTCATCAACAGGCATTGTTTTTTTTTTTTTTACGTTTCCCAATTTTAATCTTAGGAAACTGGGACCTCAAAGTACAAACCATCACAAACAACAGATTTTAAACAAACTATAACAAAGACATATATTTGCAGTAAAAAAAAATACACTTCTAAAATTACACATGCCTTATCCAACATTTATCAATAGCTCATGTGAAATATTTGTGTACCACAACAGCAATGACATTGCAGACTGGAAGAGAAAGTTGAACTTTTTTAAAGCATCAATGAAATGTAATGAACTTTAAGATTTTTTTATGATGTAACATGATATGATGCATGCAACTGAATCACAACAAGATGCAGGAGTCAGTTTGCACAATAATGTGCTTAATCCAAACAGAAGATTATGATTGATATTACCGACTCTGCCTCAGTTCTGGTCACTGGGGGTTGGTCAGTAGCGGTTGTAGGCACGGGCGAACAGGGCAGCCGGCCGGGGCGCCATTTCGTGGGGAAAGAAAAGAGGTGGTCTCGCCCGGGGAGTAAAACACTATAGAACCCCCACTGGGGTTGGTTGTGTTGGGGGCAGGCCCTTATAGACTAGCATACATAGCAGAGGGTCTGCAATGAGCCGCAAACTCATGATTGACAAAGACAACATTTTACATATCCCACAGGTACCCATAATTTGAACACCAGCCAGTAAAATCGGTAAAACGTAGATAATGAGCAATGTGGTCAGAGCAACAGCAAGTAGGCCTACCTTTACAACTGGCTTTTTAAACCTTGTTGCAAGTGATGAAGGCTCAGAGGAGTTTGTAGTTTTACATGAAATTACATATAAAGTAACTGTAACAACACCAGTTAGTACACACAAGATCAAACCAAGTATAATTGCGATTGTACGAAAAAAAGACACAATAATGATGCCAACCAATAGACAGAATGAGATTATGGAGCACAGTCGAGTCAAAAGGTTTGAGCCGTTCTCATGGTAACCAGGACAACGTCAGCGAACAGTAGAACATTGCTATAGCATGCAAACCGCTCATGCAGCACCAGTCAAGTTAAGCTAATTGATATCTCATAAAATGACACTAGCACATGATAAAGTCGTCGGGGGGTATTCGAGGGGTAAAGGTAAGTGGAAAAAATTTCTTTATCGCCTAGGCTACTCCTCAGAATAAGGTTTGTAGCTACCGTAAAAGCTACAATACTTAGCGTGGACTGACGCATTATAGCATGCAAAACGCATAGCATAATGTCAGCTCATTCACCAGTCACCAATCCACTTTTTACGTGGATTTCTGTAGCCATATAGCCATATTTTCTTACATGGCGTTTATTTGTAGAATCTATACTCCGGAGTAGCCCACTCTTATGTACATTAGGTTGATGCATTTTGACAATCATAATAATTTCATACAATAACTGCCTTTATTGACATTCCTAATGTATAGATAGCTTATAGGCTAATCAAAATTAGTCTATATTTCTGTCGTTTAAAAATATTTCAGATAGGCCTAATTATTTCATTCATTTTAAGCTAAATTGTGTAAATAAATCACAACACTTTTATTCACAGTTTTGTCAAGTCGTTGTATTTCTAATAGCACATTCAAGGTTTTTTCAAAATTATTCACAAATAATAGAACAACCTTAGTGGAAAAAGGCCATGAAGGCAAAGACTACTACTACTAGGCTACTACTATCACTAATATTAATAATATATGGATGGTAAAACTGAACAATAAAATCAATTTAAATAAAAATGAAGGAGATTTAAAATGCTCAGTGGTAAGGCCAAACGTTACACAGAACAGGGCACTATTGGGGGGGGGGGGGGGGGTTCAAATTCAAAGGAGGATGCTCTCCTTTGGTTCAATGATAATTTTGATGAACTTGAACAAAAACCCCCAAAACATTATTTTCTAATCCATAGGTTTTACAGATAAACAGTAATGTATTTGAAGTAAATTCCATATTTCACAGGTAACCTGGTCAAAGTGGGTCGAAAATATAGAGAGCTACAGTAATTCAGCCTTGATATGATGTGATGTGAAGGCATGGATAGATGTTTTTAGTTCTTAACGAGATAAAAATGGTGATATTTTCTATCTTATGAAATCTAGAAGATACAAAAATGGTAATATTGGTTTGTAAGGCTCATGTTTGTTACTGTACACTGCTATATCCGGCTGGTCTGTGTCTGTGTGTATATATATACAGTATGTCACAAAAGTGAGAACCCCCCTAACATTTTTGTACTTTTTTTATTATATCTTTCCATGGGAGAAGTCTAAAGATATACTACTTTTCTACAACGTAAAGTAGGCAGTGTACAGCTTATATAACTGCAAATTTGCTGTTCCCTCAAAATAACTCAACACACAACCATTAATGTCTAAACCACTGTTAACAAAAGTGACCTTGTCTGTTACAGAATGGAAGGAGCAGACCTGATGCCCCTGAACAGCAGCAGCGTGAGATCTGTGGTGTCTGTGATTGGATACGTGTACGACAGCATCAGCACCCACTCTGGGCCTCAGCAGGATGGCGCAGCGCCCAAGAACATCTTTCTTGCTCTCATAGGCAGAAACATCATCATACTCGCCACGCTCCTACTCATCGGGCTGTGCTTGGGGACAGGATGCTGTCTTTGGGCTGTGCTCTCGCTGAAAAGACACAGGCGTGACGGAGGGGCGATCTCCGCCCTCGTTGTCGCCCTACTCCTGTCGGACATCCTGGAGCTCCTCATCATTCCGTTCATGGCAACGATCGTCCTGAAGGTGTTTGTGTGTTTCACTGGCCTCAACTGCCTCGCTGTCATCATGATATTCGGCGTCTCCAGGCAGTGTGGTTACTGTCTCCACCAGCTGGTGGCGCTAGAGGGCGTGCTGGCCCACACCAACCCTCAGAGCTCGACGCGTCTCTCTCGGGGGCCCTGCTCCATCCCGCTGTCTCTCATCGCCTGGACCTGGGCCGCGGTCAGCTACTTCTACATGGTCTCTCCATCCTTCTACATCGCCTCCTTCATAATGGGCATGATCATGAACGCCTTTACGATCGTCTTGGCAGTAGCCACCTCCATCACCATGTGTCTGCGGTCGTCTGGAGGAGGCGAATGGTCAGTCGCAGGAGACAGACAGAGACAGCCGGGCTGGAGGGTGCTGGCTGTAGCTCTGTGTACGCTGGTGTTCCTCTATGGCCCCTCCACGGTGTGGCTGATCCTGATGCTCTCGGGGAGCGCGGGGCTCCACATGCTGGATCTGGGGTTCATCTCGCTGGCCGTCATGAGCCTCAGACTGGTGTCGGACCCCCTGCTGTGTGTGCTGGTGTGTCGCAGGAGGAAGAGCAGCGCAGCCATCGGCACCGTCACCGTCATCAGCCCCCCCTCAGACTTTTATCACTCAAACAGTCAGACCTCAGACTTTAGTCACGCTCAGACCTCAGACTTATCACTCAAACGCTCAGAGTGACATGGAGATCTCACCACCAGAATCAGAATCTTATTACTAATAAACACAGTTCACAGGTCAGAATGTTATATGTGTGCTGTTTTCCTTTGGGGCCTTGGGACACACATAGATTTGATTGTTATTATTATTATTATTATTATTATTATTATTAACAATAATAATTATCATTAGTATTATTTCAGTGATTATTATTATTATTATTTCAATTAGTATTATTATTATTATTATTACTAATAATGATCTCACAGAGTTCATTTAGCCACTCACACAAGCCGCTGTGCCAGACCAGAGAGGAAGACACTGAAGTGTTGATACTGAGGTGTGGGAATGTGTCGCTGCTGAGCTGCAGAATAAAGTAAAACCTTTCAGTTCCTCTTTTAACTGTTTAATAGGACAAAAAAACCCTCCCTCTGGTCATTTCGCCTTTCGAGTTAGTAAACCAAGTAAGCCTATTTGTACTGCTGTTTGTCTGCATTGCCTGTGAACAAGTGATCCACTGGACGACACGTTCTACTCCTTGCCACAGTAAGTGCAGTTTCTCCCCATAGCCATCACGTCTGTGATCGCAGCGTTTTGAAAGTATAGAAGATGGTAACTGGCTAGAAAAGCAGAATATCATGATGTGACATGGGTCTTTTGAGAGTGACATTTATGCTATTTAGCTTATTTAGTTGGTTACTTTATTGATATTTCAGCATTTCAGCATTTGGACTGTCTCATAAAAACAGGTGTTGAGATAAACACGGAAAACTGATTGGTGTTACTGTAAAACATTGTTACAACATTATGTTAAGTTGAGAACACACCTGCTGATTTTCCGGTCTTTTATGATTAGAACGAGTACACCAAAATAAACACGCACACATACGTAGGGTCAGATGTAATTTTCAGTCAGTTGTCGACACAAACAAAGACAGGGTGAAAATACCACAGACAGACCAGACAGATGAATTTACAAATTTTATCACCAGTGTGGAAAAGGATGTAAATTGGAACCAAAAGCTGTAATGTTGCTTAATTTGGAAAACTCTTCATAATACTGTGCACTGGGGCAAAAGTCAGGTCCACTTGTCCGGGCCACTTTTTGCCAAATTTTGTGAAAACCCATAAAATCTAAGGATGAAAATGAATTAAAAAACCAAACATTAGCTACTAGGTCATTATTTGGTCTATGTCGCAGCAATTTGGTTCTTTTTTTTCCTACCAGCAGCATTCGGTGACCTTGGGCTATGGACCTCTACAGTGCTATGTACCTCTACAGAGCTGGGCTGTTCCTCATCTTTGGCCTGTGCGCGGGGCTTCCTGCTCTGGCTTGGGCCCTGAGGTTAATGTCTCGGCACCACCAGCGTGGAGGGAAAATCTCTGTCTTCATCATCTCCCTCTTCCTCAGTGCAGCTGTGGAGCTGTTACTCATTCCCCGCTTGGTGGTTTTACATTTTTTACAACGGGACAATGCTTTGTTGCTACTGATGGCAACAAGGCTTTGTGGAATGTGTTTCCACCAGCTGGTGGCGCTAGAGAGGGCCCTGTGTGTCAGGCGTGTTCTCTGTTGCACTCGTCTCTGCTCTCCACGCTGCTCCATCCCAATCTGTCTTGCAGTCTGGATCTACACTGCGACTGCTGCAATTAACCCACTTTTATATCTGATCGCATTGTCTCTCCTGGGGTTAGTGGCTGTACTGGCAGGAGCCATTACATGTACCTGCATGTTAACTCCTTGTCCATCGTGTTCGAGTGGTGACCCTGCAGCCAGAGGACACACTGGCAAAGGGAGAGAGCTACGTCTGCTTGCAGTGTCCATGGGAACACTCTGGATCTTATATGCACCATTCATTGTTTGGTTTTATGCATTGATTTTTAAGCTTACCATATCCGAACATATTGGGGAGGTGTGTTTCTGCCTTATGTGTTTCCGGGTGGTTGCGGACTCTGTGTTGTGTGTGTTAGCCTGCAGGGAGGACCCTTGTCCTGGGCCCGACTCCACAGGCATAGAGCTCAACACTGTTCAAGCATCAGACTGATCTCTTATGTCTTACTTCTTATAAGTGCTTTTGTTTGTTCAATTGGCTGAGCACTTACCTACAGTCAAATTAATCATATAGTTTTTGGACGATTTCTTTTCCTTTCATCTTTTGAATTGTTTAAAGATCCATTACGCAAACACGTACGATACAATAGCCTGCTTCTCCTAATGCAATACTATCTATACTGGTATGCTATTGCTATTTTTTTCTTTTGTAATTTTGCTTTTGTTGCTCTCGAATAATGCAACTGTAGTTTTGTAGACTGTAAAAAGAACTACTCATGTTATAGCCGTGTTAATAAAGCCCGGTGTAGGAACTGGAGCTTAGAGGTTGTACACAGTGGCGGTTCTATAGTGTTTTACGCCCCGGGCGAGACCACCTCTCAGCCCCCCCACCCCCCGAGGCAGAGAGACACGCTGCAGTCAGCACATTGGCGCCTGCAGTTCACTTAGGGGGCGCCAATGTGCCATTGCTGCGATATGACACACAGAGATTTTTATTTGTATTTTTTTTTCCCCAAGCGCTTGTGGCGCCCCCCACGAAATGGCATCCCGGGCGGCTGCCCTGTTTGCCCGTGCCTAAAACCGCTACGGGTTGTACACCACACTTTCAGTCACTGAGCTGCCAGAGAAACACACACAAAATGGCATGCAGGTTACCACCTACCAAAACATCAGGTTTTTAGCTCTGTCTGTCCTATTCGGAGACAATACTTTTTTAATGCAATATTGTTTGCATTGGCGGACTATTGCAAACATTCTTTTGTTGTTTTGCTGTTGCTTGTGTAATGCAACTGTAGTTTGTATGTAGTTCAGGTGATGCACTTTTTATTAAAATGTTTGGATGTCCTCACCAATCACGTCTCGTGAGATGGTTGTGTTCATGAAACATGCACCCCTCCTCCCCCAGCGCCAGCACACACACACACACACACACACACACACACACACACATGCATGCCTGCACACATGCACAGACACACACACACATACACACACACAGGCACACACACACACGCACACGCACACACACACACACACTAAGCTATCAGAAAAACAAGTAAAATGTTTAGAAAAAAATCTCTGCACACTTAGATCCATTTAAAAGTGTTTACTTCCAAGCTTTGGGTCCACTGGTCCAATGGGGTGCACCCATTATTACTGTCAGGGACTTCCTCAGTCACACATACAGTACATGTAAACTTGTCAAATGAAGAGCACCTTTTTTCTTTTTGCTGCAACCACAAGAAACCATGGCAACTGGCCGAAAAAAATGCTGCGTCTTCTTTCCTCGGTAGACCACTTCCCTCAGCAGTCACCCACAGACCGTCCCGAGAATGAGGCCCCAAAACACCCGACGACAGACATTCTCAAGAGGCTACTATACTATATACTATGCTATACTATACTATACTATACTACACTACACTACACTACATTACACTATACTATACTATACTATACTATACTACACTACACTACACTATACCATACTATACTATGCTATGCTATACTATACTATACTGTACTATACTATACTATACTATACTATACTAATATACTATCAAGCTGGGGCAGAGGTGTGTGTGTGTGTGTGTGTGTCACGTGTGGGTGTGCATTTGGATTAGTTATTTGGGGGGGGGGGGCTGCCCTCCCCAGCACTTTCCTGGTAACGCCCCCTAAGTGGGGGTATACTATAAAGGTGGTGAAGTATGAAAGAAGTGATTATTTAACCTAGAGGTCTCTGTAACCCTGTTAGGATAAGATCCCAGGACCTCAGTTTCTTCTCTAAACAAATGTCAATGGGCTCTTCTTCTGGCAGGTTCCAGAGCCAATCAGATTGAGCCCGCCCCTACATGTAAGATGCTGATTGGCTAACTGACATTCAGTGCTTTTGGGTGTGCATCTGGCTTAGTTAAGGGTGGGGTGGGGGGGTTGATAATAACTGACAATAAGGACTAATCCACCGTGTCTGACAAAAAGACTACATGACTGTCATGGACTGAAGTGGGCGTTACTGTAACTGGCCAGCTAACAGTACATGCTGCCTCACAGCTTCTAAACAAACAAACAAACAAACAAACAATCAAGGAAAGTCAACAACATTTTGGCTGTAATATGAACCGTTAACACAGACTGAGAAACAGTCTGACAAGGTGTGAATAAATAAATAAATAATTAACTAAATTTTACAGTCATGCAATGCAGACAGAATGAGAAACAGTAGAGTCTGTCTGATAAGATAAACTAACAAAAAAAAAAAAACAAAACAAAACAACACTACAGTAAATTTTACTTACACGTGAAATGTACATGCATCCACACTGAGAAGTACTAGATACCCTTACTTTGCAGAAAGCAATCTCCTTTGACAACTGTGGTTTTGGCAGAGGTTTCCTGTTTCATGTGGTTAAGTTAAAGGGGCTACCTGATGGAACAGATGGAGGGAAGGAATAGATGGACAGGGATCAAGTGTGTGTGTGTGTGTGTGTGTGTGTGTGTGTGTATAGGCAGGCAGACCCATGGAGGATAGACAGAAACCTCAGCCAGAGTACAAGACAGCACAGCCCCTGCTTCACTGCCTTCTCTCCTTCTCCTTCTCCCTACTCTGGTATTTTTCTTCAGTTTCAATATGCACACAGTTACTGCACTTTGCCTTTGTAGGACAGTATAGTCAAGTGATGAATAAACTTGAAATGAAAAAATGCAGTTATATTTTAACCTTTCCAGGAAGATTTTTCTGGAAATCCCACGAGTTCTTGAGAAAAAAATAATTTAAAAGCGCTGTGTATCATATCGCTGCAATCGGCACATTGGCGCCCCCTAAGTGAACTGCAGGCGCCCTTGTCCCTCTGCCTCGGGGGCGGGTGCTGAGAGGTGGTCTCGCCCGGGGAGTAAAACACTATGGAACCGCCACTGGGCTTGGTTGTGTTGAAGGCAGGCCCTTATAGACTAGCATACATAACAATGGGTCTGCAATAAGCCGCAAACTCATGATTGCCAAAGGCTATGTGGTATCCTTCATAGAATCCCCTGTGGTTGCAATAACAACCCATACAGCCGCTGCACCGTAGATGATGAGCAATGTGGTCAGAGCAACAGCAAGTACTTTTACAACTGGCTTTTGCAAGCAGAAGATTATGAGACTCTGCCTCAATTCTGGTCATTGGCAGTTGGTTGTGTTGGGGGCAGGCCCTTATAGACTAGCATACACAGCAGAGGGTCTGCAATGAGCCGCAAACAAATGATTGACAAAGGCCATATCGTATCCTTCATAGGATGCCCTGTAATTGTAATAACAACCTATACAGCCGCTGGACCATACACTGTAAACCCGGATAAGTTAATACAACTCAAAACTTTTGATGTAACTGATTACGTCAATAGTTTTGAGTACATTAACTATATATTTTAATTAAAGTTAATTAAAAATTTTAAGTACATGAATTTTGTACTTAAACTTTTAAATTAACTTTAATTAAAATATATAGTTAATGTACTCAAAACTATTGACGTAATCAGTTACATCAAAAGTTTTGAGTTGTATTGACAATCCGGGTTTACAGTGTATAGATAATGAGCAATGTGGTCAGAGCAACAGCAAGTACTTTTACAACTGGCTTTTACAAGTAGAAGATTATGAGACTCTGCCTCAATTCTGGTCATTGGCAGTTGGTTGTATTGGGGGCAGGCCCTTATAGACTAGCATACTGAGCAGAGGGTCTGCAATAAGCCGCAAACTCACGATTGACAAAGGCCATGTCGTATCCTTCATGGAGACAGGCAGTATAGGTGCAATGCCAATCCATAAACAGGTTGGACCGTAGATGAGGAGTATTGTGGTCAGATTAACTCATTCATTACCATTGACGTCTGCAGACGTCATTTCAAAAAGTAACGGCGCTTACCATTGACGTCTTCCGACGTCAAACACGTTTTTTTACAGTTACGCATCGTGGGGCACCTCATCTATGTTGTGTAGAAATTTCAGGCTTCTACGGCTTTCGGAACTGATCCTATAAGAGTCAGAAGTCTCATGTGGTCACTCATGTGGTCACTCTCTGGTGGCCACCAGATGGTAGAGCTGACCCTCTGGGACTGCTATCAATGTTACGATATTTTGTAATATGCACGCTACCGAATCCGATCACTGTGATGAAACACTGTATGAGTAAGATCAAAGATGCACTGGCTATAGCCTACACTTCATTTGCAACTGTGCTAAACAAATAAACAAAAGATAAAGGAATAAAATATAGATGAAATAAAAACAGTCTTCAGATTAGTCTGGTCTGGAGAGCTCTGACACCTCATGCTCACATTGCGGAAAGGGATCCGATCATAGATGGCAGCACTGCGTTTGTCTGTATTTTGATGTTTTTTCACGTCGAGGAAGATGCTTGTGTATATAAACCCAAGACAATCAGATGTAGCTAGCATACGACAATGGTGAAGCGCACTCGTGGTGGACGGGAGAACATACTCTTGCATATGTTTGTGTTTTACTTATTTTGCCTGTGTATGTAGTATTTACATAGTTATTACCGCTACTTGCTGTAGGAATGGAGACACACACACACACACACACACAAAGAAACACTTGAATGAATGCTAGGTTTTTTTGCATTTTGCTTTTACTAGCTACTACTGTTTTTGACTATGAAATATAGCCCCCTGGTGGCTGAATTTTGTCATGTTATATTTACATGGTTACAGTACAGTATTGTTTGTATAGGTGGACAGTTATGACAGACATGAATCATATTTTTGTGACAGGATTTATGTATATAGGCAAATAAACTTTTTATTTTGCCAAGTAAAATGTCGAAGAAATGTATTCGTCATGTACAATTCAAATTATTATTTTTACTGTCTAAAACCATTTTCAGTGTTTTTATTCGTATTTATGTTGTATTACATTTGGATGAAATGTTTTAGATGCCAGTAATGCAAAAATATGGCCATCAAAAAACATTTTCTGCTTAAAATGTTGGTTTTCACAAAAAGCCATTTTTCTCAGTTTTTTGGTCTGAAAGCAGCATTTTGGGGAAACCCACCTCTGTTCTATGCATGATTGCAAAGGAATGGAAAGAGCTATCAACACACCGTTTTTTTTAGATGAAAGATGAGACTTTAAGCTTTATTTTGATGTCTTTGGTGTTGACATAGACAAATAACTCAATTTTCTGTTGGGCTTCAAAAAACACCCAAAATGGTGAAAAATGGCTGGCACCACGGGTGGAACAATTTTGAAAATGGCTGGCAGTCAATGAGTTAACAGCAAGTACCTTTACAACTGGCTTTTTAAACCTCGCTGCAAGTGATGAAGGCTCAGAGGGGTTTGTAGTTTTACATGAAATTACATATAAAGTAACTGTAACAACACCAGTTAGTACACACAAGATCAAACCAAGTATGATTGCGATTGTAGAAAAAAAAGACACAATGACGATGCCAACCAATAGAAAGAAAGAGATTATGGAGCACAGTCGAGTGGAGAGGCGAGCAGACCAGGGATGAGCTGTTAGAGCCAGAATGCCCTCAAACGCCACCAACGGGTGGAAACAAATGCCCCACAGCTTTGAAACAAAGTAGGTATATATAATTCTTTCCCCATCTAAGTTCTGTGGCCTCTGTAAGAAAACTGCTAGGATAAACGGAATGACAACAAGCTCAAGGGCATCACCGAGAAGAAGCAAGATGATGAATATGGAGGTTCTCCCTCCAGCACGCTGATGGAGAAACAAGCAGCACACAGCCCAGAGCAGACCTGCTAATCCACCACAAAGACTAATGACCAGGAAGACAGTAGGTAGCAGCAATGTGTGATCCATTCTGGAAAAAAAGCATTAACAACTCTTTTATTCATTGTAATATAAATTAATTGAAATGATTCATTATTAGTAAGTGCTAACTTGAACACTAAAATTGTTAAAGTCTTCTTCTTCTTCTTACTAGCTATAGAATAATATAGAATATTTAACTATAAAATAAATACAGAGCTGGTACCACAAATTTCGCTAAACTGACAAGAAATGTCTATGAAGCGAGCTCACAGGCTCGCTACATACAACTTTGGGCTATTTAGTAAGCTGGTCTCGCTAAGACGTCCTATTTAAAAATTAAAGTGTGTAACAGATGGAAAACATCTCAGAAAGTGCCACAGCTGAACAGAAATGTTTGCAACGTTATGCTACTATATTTAGACAATGCCTACTTTGCTATTTTTAAAGCTCATACTTTAGTAATCTGGTCATGCAAAATAAATCAATAGTCCTCGTGTGAGCAAAAACCTGGAGACATTTCAAGGTGAATCAACAATTTTATCCTGTTTACCTGTGACGCCTTCATATAGTGGGGTGCCTTCTATCGTCTGTGCTTCTGGATATTAACCACCTGGTTGCCTAATCACTGCATTACAATCATCTTGTAAAATTATAGGTAACTTACCTTCACAACACTCTTAAAATGCAGCTCAATTTCAATTCAGACCTGGAAGAAAGCAGCTGGCATTAACTATAGGCTTTGTAGAAATCTGTTGTCATCAAAAGTGACTAAATATCTTGTCTCAAGAATGTCTTTGCTTTGTCTTGAGAGAAATAAGTTAGATATTATCGGTTTCTTCCACATATCGTACAAAGAACGATTTTTGTTGAAAAACAAATACAGGATTTTAAAGATTTTAACTGAAACTGAACTTATAGGCTGAGACAAAAAGAGTTCTGATCTATACACATAATCCTAAAGTACATTTGGGGAATAAAACACCGGTCAACTTTTACATTCTACTTTACATTTTTACTGCTGTTACAGAGACTCACGAAAGTGAAAGCAGATGATTGTGCGAGCATTCGGGTAAGCACTTTAGTTTTTACTTTAGTGTGTGAAACAAGCAAAAAAAAGGAAAGCGGCAAAAATACCCTCAACGAAGGAAAAAAGCTAGAATCATATGTGACATTTGGCAGACATTTAACTAGAACAGTATTTAATGTCAGGGGTTTCAGTGTGAGCATGGGTTTGTATGGACTAACATATTCACTGTATACTTACACTTAAACTTTCATGACAGTTTGACACGTCTTCTGAACGTGACATTTTGTTTTTTCAGAAAGGAAGCTGCTATGTGCAAAACCCAGAAGCGTACGTGATATATGTCAGAAACTCAACGACCACAGTGTTTAGGGTTTCAGTTTCAGTGTTTTAGTGAAAGTGTACACACCATACAATAATGCTGGCTTCAAGAATGATTCTCCATGGTTTAATTTCACGTGTGAAAATTCTCTTGTTGTCTTAACTTACTGCTTTTAAGTCTCAAAGTGGCGTCGCCTCCAAGCGCGATAATCTGAAGGCAATAGAGGCCCAAACCCTGAGCCCCTCTCCTGGTCCCACTGACTGGCTCTTTCTCATAGTGCTGTTAGTTTTAAAAAGCTGTAATGTGTTTTAACGCTGTGTTTTCAATGTCTGTTTTTCACACTTTACCACATTGTGTTTAAATATAACACCAGATTTCTGAAATACATGTCCTCTTTGTGCAAAAGTCTGACAAACTAGAAAAAAAGAGTTAAACACAGATCATTTGTCAGTGTGGTCATGGGCCTCTATGCACTTAATTGAGCTGCATCTTGTATGTATGAACTGTGCTATACAAGTAAAGGTTATTATTATTATCATTATTATTATTATTATTATTATTATTATTATTATTAATAATTTAGCAGTAATGTGTTGCTTTTGCTGTATGATACAGTAAAGGTGCAGCTCAATTTAATACAGTTTAAACACAACACACGTCTAATCTCTCGACACTATATTTTACACTTCAACTTTAGTGGCAAAAAAATATGCAGTCTGTACATAGCATTTTGTTCGGCGAATACAATAAAACTAAATCCCCTTTTGTTTAAGAGAAGCAGCTATGTGCAAAGCCTGGAGGTATACGTGACAAATGTCAGAGAGTCAACCACAGCAGAGTTTAGGGGACTTCATTTTCAGTGTTTTAGTAGCTGTTTTTTGTGGGTCAAACCACATCTACCGTTAGTGTGTGGGGTGAGCAGAAGCACGTGTCATGTAGACAACTCTCTCTTCACTTCTCTTTTCTCTCTTGCTCCCACTGTCTGGCTCTTTCTCTTTCCAGGTGAGTAAGGGTTAGGGTTAGAGTTAAGGTTAGGGTTAAGAGATGAACAGGTGAGCAAATTTACCCCGTTCACCTGTGAGTCTTGACGTTGTGGTGTATCTTCTGTGGTGTGTGTTTCTGAATGTTTGCAGAAATGTAAGCCTGCGCAAGTTCAGCCAGGAAGACTCTTATGTCACGGAAGCGCTATACCCTTCGGCCAATCAGCGGCCGCCACCTGCCTTATAATGACCTGTCTAACTCATCTTTTTCGCTGCTTCAGGTATCGACGTAAGCAAAGTCGGGGGCTAAGTTTCATTTCATGAGTCTAGCTTTCTCAGAAGGTATTAAAACCTTCGCCTTATTCTCTTTTGGGGGGTATCTCTGGTCCCTACTACATGGCTGCAGCAGGATCTGACGGATCCTTCAACCCAAGACCCGGGCCGATGACAGGACCTACGCCAAAGATCATCTACTTCCACTAAAATATTGTTAAATTCTGATTTATTAAATCGCTTAAAACGTACTCCTTTCTCCGAGTCTTTCTGGCTGAACTGTAATCAAATGTAATGTAAAGGCCAGAGTAGTGGCGATATTGATATATGATATTGTTATCATGGTAATGCATCTGGGGGGGCTCATAATGCCTAAACCAAGTTGCAGCCAATCATCTCCAAGCAAATGACCGAGGATTGAGGTAGCCAGAGTTTAAATTAGGCTGGAGCCCTCCTCCTCTTGTAGTGGGCCAAACCACATATGAAGCGTAGTGTTAGTTCTTGTAGGCAACAAAGACAAGCTAAGCTGTCAGCTGTTGGCCCAGCTGACTGAATTACCTGATTGAACAGCTGACTACTTCCAAGTTCGAAGTTTCACACTATTATTTAACTGAAACGTATGCAGGGGTCACACTAAACTGGAAGCCATAGAATGCGCACAGAAAGGAGGAGGATTCTGAGAAACAAAAACAGGAAAGAAAGGCAGCAAAGGGAATTGCATCATTGCATCATTGCATCATTGCATGGTTGATTGCAAACAAGCTAAACATTAGATACGGTGCAACCCCAATTTGGGGCATGTTCACAAACAAACAAACAAACAATTAGTGGGTTATGACCGGCACAGCTAACTAAAGGAATATCCAAACAACTGGCAGCGTTTTGATTTGTATCAACAGACGGCATTGCAGAGTGGCGCAGACGATTTCCTTTTGTACCCATAATTGTCAAGGCGGTATTTTACCTCCAAAAAATATGTGTGTGTGTGTGTGTGTGTGTGTATGTGTCTGTGTGTGTGTGTGTGTGTGTCTGTGTGTGTATGTGTATGTGTCTGTGTGTGTGTGTTTGTGTGATGTGTGTGTGTGTGTGTGTGTGCATGCGTGTGTGTGTGTGTTTGTGTTAAGATGAGCATGTTTCATCATGACGATCGGTCTAATCTGATGTCTTGCTGTAGAAGTGTGTTATCAGCCCCTGTGGGGGATGCTATCGCCGTTAGCCATGTGAGAAACCTTGAGATTAGCGATCAGCAACACGACACCCTCAGATAAAAGCCAACACAACAGTTAGCATTCCTGTCCATCCCTGTCAAACAACAACACTCACATCGTCCAGATAGACACCACAATGTGAAGAGCTATCGAAGGAGTTACGAGTTACTCCTATACCACATCTTTATCTGTGTTACTGTGCACATATCCACAATCACTGCTTCTTTCACACATAGACACAATCCCCTTGGGTAGACATCACAGTGTTCGAAGTTATCAGACGGGCGATTTGAATCGTTTCCATCGTTGGGTTTTGTGTCTTGATGTGTCTGCTGTGACAGGCACAATGGGGATTTGGTCTGAGTGTTTTGCTGGGTTTTGTCCACACTCTGAACACAGTTAGAATCTCAGCGAGTCTACTTGGTATAAAGTTAACGTGGTACACTATCTGAGTCCGATTAGTCAATTCTGGACACATATAGCCTGCCAAAACATGTCATAGAAATGTGAGATAAATGTATAGTGTACTTCAAACACCAGGATAACTGGTTTTGGCAGTTCTGTGATGACTTACGACAACTACATATTTGAGTGGTAAGACAGTTCCACACAGAACCAGTATTATGCAGCTAATACACCAACACATGTTCTACTTGTTCCAAATAATACTAATCCAAATAAAATTGTAACAACATGATGTGGGGGTATAACAAGTTGTTCTGAGAATTCAGTTCTGATGTGAGAAATGTACCACAGTGCCTGAATGAAACAGTGGAACCGGATTAGTGAGGTATCGCACTGCCACCCAGTGGACAGAAGATGTAATGCACATCTTCTTCAGAAACACCTGAACACTGGCAGTACACAGCAGAAATTGGAGTGTTCAAATTTCAGGGTTAAACATTTGAAAGTTGGTTGTAACTCCCAAAGTGTAATTTTAACATTTTCAGATTTAAAAGGAGTGCAGTGTCTGGGTTATTTCACATTATGAAGGGGTTAATTTAACCCTGGACAGTGTGGAGCTACATAAACCCTCAACAGTGTTAAAATCAACTCTGTGGGAGTCAGTTCAACACTGGTCTTTTTGCTGTGTGTGTTCAGTGGCCTTCACACTAAAACTCAGTCAAGAGGAGTGTGTGTCAGGCGGTTGTCACCACCAGCATTCAGACTGAGTAGGGGATCATTAGCTTTTGGCTTTTTATAAGCAAAAATGTACAGAAGACAGCCTGAACATGGTAAAGGATAAAATTAGGTTACATTTCATTTAAGAAATCCCTGCTGCAGTGTATTTCCATCATGAAGTACGGTGTAATAAAGTGTATAACAACATGTAGCAACTTTATATACTTACACTGTACCATAGGGTTAGGGTTCATGTTAGGTATGTACAGTGTAGGTACTGTTACATATTATTACATATAGATGAACCATAAAAGGCACTGATAAAATAGTGTTTGTCTGTGACCTGATTTAACTTTTCTCTGTAGAACAGAGCACAAAACACAGAAGGACTAGGGACAGTGTAGCCTTGTCAAAGGCAAACAAAGGGTCTTTAGCTTCAGTAATAGCATCCTAGATAGCACTCTTGGTTGCTTGTCTCATAGTGGAAAGAGTCAGTATTTCATGGTGCTTTTGCTGTGCTTTTCATTTGCTAAAAAGACTACTTACACAACACACACACACACATATATATACTGTTTCTCCTTTAGGCATGTGTGTGTGTGCGTGTGCGTGTGTGGTTTTGTTATGTTAGCACAACCTTTGCATTATATCTGTCAAACACTGCATCTTAAGAGTCAACAGAGTTCAGCCCTCTCTGTCCAGCAAATACACACGGGCACAAACTAACACACAGGCACAAACTAACTCACACACTCACACACACACACACACACACACACACACACACACACCTGCATACGCATTTACCCTCACCGTGTGACGTCTTAGGACCTCATCAGATTTTAAACACACACACACACAGGGAGAAAGAGGGAGCGGAGTGGAGCGGTGTTCTGTCTTGTCCATGGCTTGCTATTGTTTGCTGTCATCGAGGCGTACATGGGCTAAGTGAGGGACCCTGATGGATGGATATCTCTTCACTGGACCACCAAGAGTGAGAGGAGAGAGGGATAGAGAGAGAGAGGGATAGAGAGAGGGGGATAGAGGAGAGAGGGATAGAGGAGAGAGGAGGATAGAGGAGAGAGGGATAGAGGAGAGAGGGGTAGAGAGGGGGGGTGGATGGAGGGAAAGAAACAGAGGAGAGGATAGGAGAGGTGTAGAGAGGACGGGTATTGAGAGGTGAGAGGGATAGAGAGCGAGAGTGAGAGAGGGATGGATGTAGTCAATGAAAAACAGGAGAGAATAGGAGAAGGCCTTTTGGATGGAAGGTAAAATGTGTTCAAGCTCCAAAAAAGACGTCCAGTTGCGTACCACTTAGCTCCTGATGTATCAGAATGAATGAATGAATAGATGAATGAATGGATGGATGGACGGATGGACAGACAGAAGGATGAATGAATGAATGAATGAATGAATGAATGAATGAATGAATGAATGAGTTTCAGCAGGGCCCTTCCTCACACACAAGTGTTACCATGCTTGCATTCCCCTGTGCCTCTCTGTAAGAGGTAAGTGTTCCTCCATCTTACAGAGGTAAGCAAAGATACGCTCTCTCTCTTTCCTATTACACATCTCTTACTCTCTCTCTCCCCCCTCTCCTGCCAGCCATGACTGGCCCTGGCTGCCCTGGTTCACCAGCATGTACAGTAGCCGCCATAGAGGCACTATGTAATTGCTATGGCTATGCTAAGCTAAGCTAAGCTAAGCTAATATGAGCTGATGCTAAGGGTTGGAGCCCAGTGCTGTGGGTCCCTCAGCGGGGGAGGCGAGGTGGCCGCCTGCCTGCCTGCCTGCCTGCTAGCCCCCATTAGCAACCAAGCGTTAATAGCACACACACCACTTAGCGCACTGGCCCTGAACCATGCTCTCACTCTATCCCTCTCTCGCTGTCTCTGTCTTTCTTTTTCTCTCCCCCACTCTTTCTGTGTGTGTGTGTGTGTGTGTGACTATTGTGTAATTTTCGTGTTTGGCATGTGTGAGTATGTGCACGTGCCTGTGTGTGTGTGTGTGTGTGTGTGTGTGTGTGTGTGTGTTTGTGTGCAATGTGTGTGTGTGTCTGTGTGCATGTGCAATATGTGTGCGTATGTGTGTGTGTGTGTGCCTCTGTGTGCCCATGTTTGCACACTGAGCTGAGAAGACAGCACATCTGCCATCGCCCCCTCACACACTCAGTCATGCATGACCTCTATGCTATAGGACGCTTCACCTGTCCGTCAGCGGCCTAAGAGCAGGCTACTGTGTGTGTGTGTGTGTGTGTGTGTGTGTGTGTGTGTGTGTGTGTGTGTGTGCGCGTGCGTGTGTGTGTGTGTGTGTGTGTCTACTGCTCTCTCTATGGAGCCTGTGTGTGTGTGTGTGTGTGTGTGTGTGTGTGTGTGTGTGTGTGTGTGTCTATGTGTGTCTATGTGTGTGTGTGTGTGTGTGTGTGTGTGTCACGCATGACCTCCGTGCTAAAGGGCACTCCACTTGTCCTTCAGCGGCCTAAGAGGAACAGCCTGAGAGCAGGCTACTGTGTGTCTACTGCTCTGTCTATGGAGCTCTTTCTATGTGTGTGTGTGTGTGTGTGTCAACTGATGAGAGCTGCTAATGCAGAGTAATTACTGTGTGTGTGTGTGTGTGTGTGTGTGTGTATGCGTGTGTGTGTGTGTGCGTTTGTGTGTGTGTGTATGTGTGTATGTATGTGTGTTTATAGTGTGTGTATGTGTGTGTGTGTGTCTGTGTGTGCGCGCATGTGAAACCCAGTCCAAAAGAGAGCCCTAAGACCTCAATGCCTCTGAATGGGGCTACGGTCAGTGGACCTGAACAGGCAGGGCTCTTAAAAAGTTAAACAATTGTGTCAATATCACTTTAACTTGTTTACTTTTGCTTTATGTCGTTGGGGGGTCGAGCCACTGGAGAATTTGAGTACACAAGCAAATAGAAACACAAGATGACATATTGGCTTTTGTTTTTTCTTCACTAACTGCATTCCAGGAAAGGCATCAGGATAGTTTCTTAGGCTTTTAAGCTCACAGTGTGATACCTTAGAGTAGTACATTTCTTTAGAAACATTTGTGCATTATTTGTTGTACATGATTTTACTTTTGGGGAATCTCTTTTTTTAATGCCAAAGTAAAAATTGCTTTTGTTGACACGACAAAAAACACAAAAACACTATTATTGACAATGACAGCAGCCGATGCATGTGTCCGACGTAGTCTTGTGTGTCTTATATAATTAAAATATTATGTTATATGTTAAAAATGATATACGTCCGCACCAGAAAATACTGGCACAATAGTGTTTAAAAATCAAACAATATTTAATGATTCAATAACTGAATTTTTCTTTCTCTGTCTCTCCATCTCTCTCTGTTTCTCTCTCTCTCTCTCTCTCTCTCTGTCCCAGCCAGGATATGACAATCAGTCTGCCACTTTAAGTGCTGGACACACAACTAACAAGATACTTCTCACATGATAGCAACAAGATTGGGAACATTTCTAGATTTCATCAGGTGTGCAGTGCAAGGCAGATGACTGATGTCTCAGCTGTAAAACACACACACACACACACACACACACACACACACACACACACACACACACAAATGACAGAAACAAAGTTAACTCTTCTATCAAGACTGAGAGGAGAGATAGTGTGTTCAGAAGAACAGGGAAGAATGACAGCGAACACACACACACACACACACACACACACACATACACACACACACACACACACACACACACACACACACACACACACACACACACAAAGAAAACAACAGAAGCAAAGTTAACTCTTTTATTGAGGCCGAGGGGAGAGATAGAGTGTTCAGAGGAATGACAGCGAACACACACACACACACACACACACACAAAGAAGCAAAGTTAACTCTTCTATCGAGGCCAAGAGGAGAGATAGTGTGTTCAGAGGAGCAGGGAAGAATGACAGCGCACAGAAGAGAAACGTGTGGCTGATTTGAGATCAGATGATCAGGGAGAGACAGTGTGTGTGTGTGTGTGTGTGTGTGTGTGTGTGTTTGTGTGTGTGTGTGTGTGACAGTGGGACATCGGTGTTCACCATCTCATCTCTGTGCTCCAAGTACCTGCGTCGGTGTCATGGGAAAAGCACCTCACCTCCTTTTCACTCGCACACTCCGAAACACACGAGAAATAGTTTAAACGTTGAACCGAGCGATAGCGCGTCAGTTTATCTTTAAACGTTAAAATGTAAACATAAACGTGGCTGCGTGAGATTACGGATGGGATAATGGCCAACGAGGTGAACACTTCTGTGAAAAAAGTGGCAAGGTGGAGGCAAAGACATCTTCCAGCGAGTTGGGCCTAAGTGTGGGAACTTGCTACAGCAGGCTATGCTGCTTATGCATATTATAAAGGCATATTATTATTATTATTATTATTATTATGCAAAGGCAAAAGACTGTAACTTCAATTCTTTGGCAGGCTATGGGCCCTCCTTGCATCCAAGGGCAATACTCAGCAGCAAGTTGTCATTATATATTATATTACATGTGTATTATAATATTATTATATTGTTATATATTCATATGCAATTATATGATATAACAATGCAATGCACTAAGGTAATGGAGATCGCTTGGTGTTCACTGTGGAAATTCACTGGCACAGGCTATGCTGCCATGCAAAGAGGCCTTTGACTGCAACAGTAAAACTTATCATTGACTTTCTCTCCTTTAGACACACACACACACACACACACAAACGCACGCACACACACACATGTACACACCCACACACATCCTTGTCAGACAGCGTTATCAGGGCCTCTATCTTTGGAGGAGCCAAAATATTGCACCACGCCGAGTCTTAGGTGTTTCTCACAGTAGCTGTCAGTGAGGCTTGGCAAATCTGATTAGGGCCCAACCCGAAACAACAGACCTCTTTGTCCTCTCCTGTCAAACTGGCTACATGTGCCATTGTGGGTCCGTGGCGCGGAGGGCTTGTTGGGCTTGTCTGATGCAGGGCATAATGGAGCCGTAAGTAGAGGTGCCGCCGAGTCTCGCAGGAAGACACTCGCCATGCAGGTGTCCCTGTCAGGGCTTCATTACCGTAAAATACACAAACAATGTAAACAGATTGGGTCACACACACACACACACGTGCATGCACGCACACACACATACGCATACACAAACACACACATGCGCACACACACACACACACACGCACACACACACTCTCTCTCACACACACACACACACACAAAGCGCACTTAGCCTCTGTGTCATCACTGTGCAGTCATTCTCAAATAACACACACACACACACATACACACACACAAATGCTTATATACATGCACACTTGTGTATATGCATACAAACACGCACAGAGGCACGCACGCACTCTCTCTCACACACACACACGCACACACACACACACACGAATTCTTATACACATGCACGCTTGTGTATATGCATACAAACACGCAGAGACAAACTCAGATGCATTTACTCACAAATGCATTCAGATGCATTCTCATCTTCACAAGAGCAGCGGTCAAGCATTAGGAGTCAGGGACAGACACACACACACACACACACACACACACATACACACACACAAAGTGCACTCTGCCTCTGTGTCATCACTGTGCAGTCAATCTCAAATAACACACACACACACACACTGGTTGTCAGCTATATAATTACAAACTGAATGAACTTTTCACCCTGATAGTCAGTGCATGAGGGTCTTGCCTTAAGTATGTCTAACTTTGTTAGAACTTACAAGTGCCCACTAACAGCAATTATGTGTAATCATTCTCAAATAACACACACACACACACACACACACACACACACACACACGTACATGAAACACTCAACCTGTGTGTCATCTCCGTCAGTCATTCTCAAATAACACACACACCACACACACACACACTCTCTCGCTCTCTCTCTCACACACACACACACACACACACACACTCACACTCAACCTCTATGTCATCTCTGTGGGGACAATGTTTATCTTCAGACATACTTGTCAGATTAAGTTTCAAAACAGTCAGCTCTGGATTTTAATCAACAAAGACAGTGTACACATGAATCTCTGCAGCCAACACACACAGACCTTCTTTTTGTCACATAAAACACTCAAGTCAAGTGCCCACAACAATAGAGCCCAGCGCTGAAGCTAAGATCAGTGGATTGGTGTAAATCAACATGCTCTTTCAAGCACACACACACACAAGTCGCCCTTACACACACACAAGCGTGCCCGCACACACACACCAGCGCATCCTTACACACACACACACACACACACACCAGCCGCCCTCACACACACACACACACACACACACACACCAGCTGCCCTCACACACACACACACAAGCTTTGTGCCCGGGCGCTGTTCAGGGACAATGCCAGCTTTGCCACCTGGGGCCTCGTTTTTCAATAACACCACACACACACACACACACACACCACGGAACAATTGAGAGAGAGACCCACTGGAGATAGCAGAGTGAGATAGCTGTGAAGATGCCCCCCCCTCCCCCCTTCCCTTCCCAAAGACTCTATACAGGTCCCAATGCTGGTTGCACACAGATTCAGCACAGATAAATGGTAACTGCAAATGCAAAATACAGCCTGCAGGGTGCAGGTGCTGGCAAACGCACTCGTTTATCTCAAGATGTGGGGTTGATTCATGTTCTATCTTTGCTTTCTTTTCTTGCTTTCTTTTTTTCCCCTCTCTCTGTCCTGCATGTAAGAACAGTGGGAAACAACTACAACTTAGAAGAGAAATGAACAGAGACTTCTGGCTTTTGTAATTGTGGGATTCAACTTTTTAAACAACTACAGGGTAAAAAAAAAAAAAAAAGAAAACAGAAAAGTTAAGACAGCACAGGTGGCAGATGAAGGATTTAGGGCAGACTGTTCCAGAACATGACAAGTGACAAGAGCCTCAGTCACACTACAAACGCTAAACAAGGAAAGGTGACCCAGCTGGGTGGGTGCGCTTGGAACAGAAAACTCACATTTTAAAAAAAAAGGGTCTTGCTTGTTTGCTTTTCACTTTAAAGGACGGCGAAGAACAAGAGAGGGAACAAAAGGAAGAAAAAAGGATTTGCGTCACCCAACGAGGCGTTAAAAAGTTTTCAGTCAAAGATGGGGCAGCAGGGGGTAACAAAAGCACCCCCGCCTCCTCCATCAGAGGGGCAACAAAGGGAAATGAGGGGTTACAGGGGGTAAAATGAGGGGTTACGGGGGGCAGGGGGAGGGGTGGGTGGTGTTTGGAGGGGCTTCTACAATCCCTCTCACCCTCAGGGCAGCAGGGTCCAGGTTAACTCACCCCAAAGAGGAGGGGGCTCCTCTTCCACCTGTAGTCAAGATCTGTGGGAAAAAACTCACACTACATAGATCCTTAAACCCTACTGAGGCCCAGCCAACAACCAGGAGCATGTTTACAGCCCTGTGAGATGGCTACAGCATAAACCTTTCAGAAGAAAACATTAGGTCACACCTTATGCGGATAGTCCAATAGATGGTACAAATGCAGAGACTACTAACAAACTATCTGTTGAAAATCTTGTGTCTTGTTAAGGGTAGGGTTAGGGGTTGGGTTTGATAAAGGTTGTAGTCAAAAGTCAGTAAACAATAAACAAAAAATGCAACTGATTTTCATTTCAGATAGGTACAGCATAAATCTTTCAGAGGAAAACATTAGGTCACCTTATTTGGATAGTCTAATATACGGATTTATGGACTACCTACAAATGCAGAGACTATTAACAAACCATCTATTCAAACTCTTGTGTCTTGTTAAGGTTACACTCTAAAAAATAAATGCGATTAAATCTTTCTTTAAATCTCTGGATGGTTCCATGGAGAGTGAAAACTCTGTGTTAAACCATTATATGATGTGAAAGGTTCTTTACATTCACATACACATTAGAAATGGTTCTTCAGAGCCTCAGTTCATAATGAGTTATGCTCTGCCATATCGGCATCAAATGGTTCTTTAAAGAACTGTTGCCTTGATGATTCTTTTAAGCACTGGAAAAAGTTTTTTTTATGGCATCACTCTGAAGAACTGGTACTGGCCCCACACACACACACACACACACACACACACACACACACACACACTCCCCTGCAGAGGAGTCTTGGGATGCAAGGTAAATATGGCATGTGATCATTTTGTTGGACCATGTCCACAAAACACATATGTAAGCCATTGTCAGCATTTGGAATTGGGTCAAAACATGTACATTTTTTAATTGTTTTGTGCGCTTTTTTTCAGTTTGAACAATATACACATTGTATTCTTTTTTTTTTTTTGTTTAAACAATACACAAGCACTTGTATATATTTTCGCCTTAATCTCACCTTCTAATCCTGGCCCTCATTTCACCTTCCACTCTCATCTCTTACCTTTTCTTCTCTCCTCTTTCCTCCTTTCTTCTCCTCCCCTCTCTTCCCTTCATTTCTCAGGCTGTCAGATCAGCTTTGAAGACTCTGGGCCTCTCCGTGTGTCCTCTCTGCCAAGAGGGATATTGTGTCCATCAGGCTAGTGACTCATGCTTTATAATCCTGCAGACTCTATTCAGAAGGCTGTCTATCAAACTAAAAACTCGTATATAAACATAATCTGATATCCAAGTCTTTTGCCAGCCAAACACAGCACTAAGACGGACACTAAAACAGACAGCACTAAAATAGACAGGTAGATAAATAGACGGAAAATGTATTTATATCCCACAAAAAGTTCTGGCATGAACTACATCCGCCTAAGCGGTGGTTACGTGTGTGAATCATGGTAAAACTGTTCTCCTCTAAATAAATAAAAGTCCTGTAAGAAAACACGAGCGCTCCCCTCCTTTCCAAAATGGCCGTCACCCTCTTCCCAGCTCTCACCGCAGAGGGGTCAAACTGGGGTTGAACGAGGGTCGGAGGTCATGTTTTAGGCTAATGACAGGGCCCAGTGGGTCACTGGATGGAGGGGAAGGGAGCCAGCGGAGGCTGAAAGGCAAAGGGGAAGTGTCCTCAACAAAAGGGGGCTTAACGCGTCCTTGATGTCCCTGTCACACCATGCGGAGGAACCATACTAGGACAGCAGCCTCCATATTGTGTCTTTATGCCCGGCCTGTTGTTCAGAGCTAGGCTGTGATCCTTTGAAGGAAATGTTAACTTTTTTGGTACAGAATAGACTTCAGTGATGTAGTTGTTGGGTTTAATTGATAGTTACGAGAGCACTGGGGCATGGCTGATTGTTTTAAAGAAAGCCTCGTTGCGTCACAGAGAAGGAAGCATCGAGATGAAAGCAGTGCGAGTTTTGTTAGGGTTTTTTTGTTGTTGTCATAGCTGTTAGACATTCTTATTTACACCATGAAGGAGGAAGTGTCAACATATAAAGAATGTGTGTTGTGTGAAGTTTTTTTTTTTGTTTAATCACAAACAGAAATTCTAACCCCTGGTAACCATTTGAGAATATAACGAATTATGTGCATTATATTTTTCTGGCTAAGGAAGTTAGGCTACGGTCTGGTGGAAGTACAAAATAAGGATATAGGCGTAGGGGGGGGAAAGCACACAGCTCTTCTTCTGGTCATAAAATTAAAACATTCTTTTGGATCCTTTTGTCCTTAAAGTCATTAAAAAAAGTAAACAATAAAACAAATAAAAGCATATCCTTGACTTTGGCTCATGGTATGAAACAAGTTAAAAAAGAAAAAAACAATGTAATTTGAATTAATTATATTTTTAAAAAATGTATTTTATGAAGTACTTTTGGTTACACTTTATTTTACTGTCCGTTACATCAAATAGATGGATTGTAATAAAATGTGTAACAATAACATTACGTAGTTAGACTGTACCATAGGGTTGGGTTAAGTGTTAGGTATGTACAGCGCAAGTACATAATATTATATACATGTCATTACATGGAAATACACTAAAAAAGAACACATAAAATAAAGCGTTTTCCATACTTTTAATGGGAGAACTTTTACTGTAATGACAGAGTGACGTCACAAGGCATCACCACCAACAGCTAAATCTTTTCCCTGAGTTCATCCTGTAATTGCGTAAGCTGACGTAAAGTATGTTGTTCTAATTAATTAAGTGAGAATTAAGCACGTACTGCCTGAGGCAATGTTTAGTAGCATGGGGCATAGCGTGCTTTCTGTGACCTGAGGGCAGGGGTGGGCTGGGCTGGCAGACAACCACTGTGGGAGGACAGTGAGTCAGGCATGCACTACACACACATTCAAACACACACACACACACATACACACACACACACGCACACATACGCATACACACACACAGACACACACACACACACACACACTGGAGATTATGCAGATCTGCAGCACTGTTTAAGATGAGATAATCACTTTAGGAGTTTGTGTGTACCAGTCAATATGTACCTGTGATTATGCATATTTGTGCAATTGTGTGCGTGTGTGCAGGTGTGTGCTTGTGTGTGTGTGAGAGAGAGAGACTGATCTCCCACTGGGTAATAGGCAGATGTGCTTATCAGGTAATTGTGTGTGTGTGTGTGTGTGTGTGTGTGTGTGTGTGTGACTGATCTCCCACTGGGTAATAGGCATATGTGCCTATCAGGTAATTTCCCCTTTTATGTTGTGTGTGGAGTGTGCCGCTGAGTGCAGCTGCTTAATGTTACAGGTAGTTACAGGTGTGTGTAGTTACACAAAGTAATAATCTGACCAGGTTG
>CM059284.1:5560499-5585499 GCA_030347295.1 Setipinna tenuifilis | reverse complement strand
AGGAAGGAATACATTACAGTAGTATCTTTAAGTCATTATTACTGCAGAGTTTTTTGGCACGTTATCTATAACAAATTGTAAATGCTGTGTAAAATTAAATGAGGTTAAATATGAGGCCAAGTGAACACCAACTATATGCATTTGTGTTTAGTTCAAGATGTAGCCACTGAATTATTTGCCATGTGAATGGAAGTCACTTTGTGGATGAGCAGCCAGCATTGCCCAGACTCTACTGCCATCTAGTGGTAGACCTAAGCATAACCTCATATAAGAACACGTGTATGGACTATAACTTGGGTTCTGCATCTAACTTCAAACATGTCATATCACTTTATCAAGATCACATTTACTGGTTGTACTGGATGTATTTATGACATACATAACTTCCTCAACTCACTTGCTTATTCATTCATTTTATTTTCTATGTTATTTTAAATATTGTTATTTATTATTAGATATTATTTTCTTGCACAGAAGGGGGTATTAGTTGCAATCCCCATTCCAATGCTCCTTGTACCTGCATTAATATGCATGTGACAAATAAAATTTCTTGGTTATTGATTCTTGACAATGTGAACAGCCTCGTTCAGAAAATGTCATAGTGTATTCTGGTCTGCGGCCTACATGATGGTAAAACACATCTTTCACACATACACTCAAAAAACAGTATTAGCATGTAATTACTCCTAACTAAAGTTAAAAACAGCTGTCAATGCACAGACACACACAAACACTTGTTGGTAAAGGCATGAGGTCACCCCACTCTGATGAAACATGGACTGGGAGGTCAACGTAAACAGCCTTGGCAAAAACATGCAAACCTCATGAGCCAAAGCTACTATTCACCCCCCCAACACACACACACACACACACACACACACACATTTCCCAACACACCACATCCCACCCACCATTACCAGTCAACAGACAAACAAACAAGCTCATAATACAAGCTGCCCCCTCATTTGTAAAATAACAACAACAAACCGTTAGAGAAACGGCTGGCTGCAGCTTGTAATTGCTGCATTGTGCCAAGACGGAGAGAGAGAGAGAGAGAGAGAGAGGAAAGGAAAGAAAGAGAGAAAGAGAGAAACCACAGAGGAGTTGGGGGGGTGAGAGAAAGACAGAGAGAGAAAGAGTAAAAAAGAAGAGGGAGAGAGCGACAGAGAGAGAGAGAGAGAAAGACAGAGAGAAAGAGAGAGAGAAAGAGAAGAGAGAGAGCTGAGAGCAGGCCTGCCTTGAGGGACTCTCTGTAACATCCTCAGGGCCCTCTCCTCCTCTCCTCCTCTCCCCTCCCTCTCCTCCCTCTCCTCCTCTCCTCCTCTCCGCAGGCTGCCAGCAGTCGCTAATTAAGTGTAATTAGCGTCCACAGAGGCGGAAACTCAACAGTGCCGGCCAATTAGGGAAATAGCTGCTCTGCCACTCGCTACAACACAAACAAACAAAAACACTTAACAGTAGCAAACTGTTTGGCCTGAATGGCTGGCTGGCTGGCCGTCGCCACGGTGATCTAAGCAGAGCTGGGGCGGCCATTAGCACAGGGGCCTCAGGTGCTGCTATGGAAACACGGTTGTCATGACGCAGGTATTTGCTCACTGCCAAACAGACTGTCTGCAAACCCCTCTATACATACGAGAAGTATAACTAAATATTATAAATATTATATTATATAAATTATAATAGTGTAATACGTATAATTATAATATCATAAACTATTCATTTTTATTTCACAGAGAGGCCTTAGGTGCTGGGAAAACCAGGATGTAATTTGCATGCCAACTGCCAACAGACTGTCTGCAGCCTCCGTATATACAGCAGTTAGAAGAAACTATTATATTATATAAAAATTCTAATACTATTCGACGTATAATTATAATATCATTAAAAAATCATTTTTATTGAACAGAGGCCCATTGGGAGCTGAGCAAACCAGGCTGTAATGGCGCCTGTGTCTTAAATCTGTGCCAACAGGCTGTCTGCATACGGTACAGTAAGTGTGAGGAAATATTATAAACTAATAAATTAAAATGTGACCCTATTTCACTCTCACTTACTCTCAAGTTTTGTTGTTTATGTTTATGTAATACAACACATTAAGCCTGGGCTGGAGCCTGTAGGCCCATGGCTTTGGCCAAAAAAAGAGGCCGCAACTCTTGATGTGTTTTTGGAGGTCATTCAGACTACATTGCACCAGTCAATAGGGGTAATGGGACAGCGTGATCGTGTTATGAAGTAGTAGTTTTTATGTAATCATTTTGAATATTATCATAAACTTAACATCTATGTAACATGTACAAATGTTGTCCCTGTAACATTTACATTCATTATTTATTTCCATTCATTTACATTAATTCATTCCATTATTTATTGGCTGGCCTTACAAACAGACCAAACACACACAGACACACACAGACACACACTGTCACTCACTCTTTTCCTCTCTCTCTGTCTCTCTTTGTATATCTCCCCCTCTCTCTCTCTATCTCGCTCGCTCTCTCTCTCTCTCTCTCTCTCTCTATCTGTCTAATCCACCTTTCCAGTCTTCTGCACAAACAGAAACAGAGATGAAGGATTAAACAGAAAAGAGGATCTTTGTTCACCTACAAGATGTGAAAGAAAACAAGAAAAGAACATACAGATGGGGAGAGAGGGGGAGATGGAGACTGGAAAAAGAAAGAGAGAGAGAGAAAAGAAAGAAGAATTGGGGAAGTGTAAAGTAATCACACACAGCTTGCGAAGGCTTAGGTAACTCAGGCTCAGGTAACTCAGTATTACAAAAGCCCCCTGCAAGCCCCGCCCACCAGCCAGAGCAGGAAGTGCAGGATTAGGGTGAACATGGGGGTGGGGGTGAAGGGGTGATTTTGTGTGTGTGTGTGTGTGTGTGTTTGTGTATGGGTGTTTTTTTCTGCCTGCATGCATGTGTGTGCACTTATATATAAGTGTGTGTGTGTTTGTGTGTGTGTGTGTGTGTGTGTGTGTGTGTGTGTGTGTGTGTGTGTGTGTGTGTGTGTGTGTGTGTGTGTGTGTGTGTTTTTGTGCCTGCATGCATGTGTGCACTTCTATGTGTGTGTGGGTGTGTCAGAGAATGAAAGAAACATAGAGGACTGACCACACATTATTATTATTATTATTATTATTATTATTATATTGTTATAGTGTTATTTTTATTATTATTATTATTATTGTTGTGTTGTTATTATTAGCAGTAGTGACTCTCCCAGATTAATTACCCTACTTAGACACCCCAGTGCATCCCCACGCTACACTGACCACCATCATTAGGGGCAATTAATGTTATTTAACCCTTTACCTGCCCCCCCCAGGTGGGACCTAATTTTACCCTTTACCTGCCCCAGGTGGGACCTTGGGCTTCATGCTCAACGACTGTTTCTCATGTTGGGAAATCATGACTGTACTAGCCTGATGTTGCTCTCCCTCTTCCTCCAGAGGGATTTGTCTTATATTGTGCCTATATTAAATAACACTGTAACAACTGTAACAACACTAGGTAAAAGTAGCCTTAAGCTACTGCCCTTTATTTATTTATCTATAATAACTTAGCTTAGGATTTGTCTTGTCTTGTGCACTTGCACTTTACTGTTGTTGTCTATGTAAACGCATAGGATAGTGAGAAACGTAATTTCGATTCCTTTGTATGTCAAGTACATCTGAAGAAATTGACAAATAAAACTGACTTTGACTTTGACTTTTGACTTTGACTGTAACTAGGACTACTGTTTTTGTTACTAAGAGAAGCACTGCTAGTATTCTATGCAAAGACTTGTGTTCTTTTGTGTCTTTATAACACTATTACTACTGCTACTGCTACTAATAGTACTACTACTGTAGTACAACTACTGCTATTGCTATTACTACTTCTACTACTACTGATAATACTACTGATAATGAATAATAATAATAATAATAATAATAATAATAATAATAATAATAATAATAAATCATTGTCATTGAAATTTAACACAGTACAGTAAAATACTGTGCAGTTCAATTCAGTATGCTGTTGAGAGCATTTGTCAAAAAGAACAAAAGACAGTCACTGAATGGGTCAGATAACCATACAGGTCACACAGGTCTTAGAGGAAGCCTCAAACCTGTTTCTTACGTTCCTTATCAAAAGGACAATGTCCCTTCAACGAATTATCTCAAGAGAACAAGACACACAACACCACATCACACCACACCACAAGACCACAGCACATCTTCCAAGAAACTACCATATCTGTGTGTGTGATCAGATCACTCTACCTGTATACACACTGAGATACAGCGGGCATCGTCAGGAGTAGCAAGTTAGTCCAAATGACTTCCCTTTGTTATTATTTCACACGACTGTGCAACTTCCTGGCTACATTAAAACATGCATCGCTGGGGCTTGTGTGTTATGCTTTGCTTAGTTGTGTTGTGCTGTGGGAATTTTTGTTTTGTCTGTCCTGTGAAGTGCTGGGGTTTATACATGTAACCGAGCAAAACGTACTGTAATGCGTTTAGCATGGCCGGTATGTCAACAGTCACGCTGGACGACATTGCAACACACTCAAGGCACTTGAACACTTTTGTGATTTGTTCTAATAAGATATGCAAGTTGTAATGTCATGATGCTGCCATATTTATATATTTATTTATTAACTTGTTATATCTGCATCATAATGAACTATCACATAATCTATTATCTAGACAGGGTGAGAGAAAGAGAGAAAGACAGAGAGCGAGAGAAAGAGAGAGAGAGAGAGAGAGAAAGAGACACAGATAGACAGTCAGTTACAATGACATGTCATAGTACAGCCACTGTTAGCAAGAAACACAAAATGAACACAAATGAAAAGAGATTGGTTGTTCCAAAAAAGATTGTAAGAATGATAAAAGAAAGGGGTGGTGACTAAAAAAGGGGGTGACGGTACATGATAATCAGAGCAGGACAGAGAGACAAACGGGCAGCAGTGAGGTAGATACTGTATATGGACAGGAAGACAGAGACACAGACTGGTTGAGATGAACTGACTAAGAGGAAGAAGAAGGAAGGTGGGGTGTTGGTGAGAAGGTATGTGTGTGTGTGTGTGTGTGGGGGGGGGGGGGTTGTTGTTGTACTGACTAAAGGACTAAAGTGGAGGGAGGTGTTGCTGGGTGCTGGTTGGATGCATTGACTGAGGAAGAGGGGGGAGTTTCAGGGGTGTTGGTGGGAGGTGGGGGGAGGCATTGACTCAGGGTATGAAGGGGGGTTTTCGGAGGGGTTGGTGGTGCTGCACTGTAAAACCGGATTGTCAATACAACTCAAAACTTTTGATGTAACTGATTACGTCAATAGTTTTGAGTACATTAACTATATATTTTAATTAAAGTTAATTTAAAAGTTTAAGTACAAAATTCATGTACTTAAACTTTTAAATTAACTTTAATTAAAATATATAGTTAATGTACTCAAAACTATTGACGTAATCAGTTACATCAAAAGTTTTGAGTTGTATTAACTTATCCGGGTTTACAGTGTGGGGGGATGCACTGACTGAGGGGAGGAGGGGGGGTGTTGGCGGTGTTGGTGGGATGTGGGGGGAGAGGAAGGAGGGGTTCAAGGGTGTTGGTGGTGCTGGGAGGATGCATTGACTGGAGAGAGGAGGAAGGGCCGTTCGGGGGTGTTGGTGGTGTGGGGTGCGGCTTGCTGGCGTGCCGTGCCGTGTGGCGCCTGGTGTTGGCTCATTACCTGTGTGGGGCCACAGGGGCGATGCAGGTAGAGCAGGTAGCGGCCCGAGGGCCCACACTCAGGTGGGTGGCACCCTCTCGCCAGGTACGGGGGGGTGAGGGGTGTGTGTGTGTGTGTGTGTACAGGGGTGAGGGGTGTGTGTGTGTGTGTATGTGTGTGTGTACGGGGGGGTGAGGGGTGTGTGTGTGTGTGTGTGTGAGGGGTGTGTGTGTGTGTCTGTCTGTGTGTGTACGGGGGGGGTGAGGGGTGTGTGTGTGTGTGTGTGTGTGTGTGTGTGTGTGTGTGTGCAGGTGGTGCTGGAGAGCAACCAGGCGTGCAACACCCGCCCTCAGCTTACCCACGCTCTGATGCCCCAGCAACATAAACAATTATACACACACACACACACACACACACACACACACACACTGTCATACACTTACACACACTCTCTATCTTTCTCTCTCTCTCACACACACACACACACTCTCTCTCTCTCACACACACACACATGCACACACACAAACTCACACACACGCACACACACACACACATTCGCTCACACACACAGACTCACACACACACACAATGGAGATATGGGTGAGCAGGTCTTTAGCATAAACTGTAAGACACAAGGCACAACTGCAATATCTGGGGGGTGGTGGGGGCATGCCTACATGCAGCCTCTGCAGAGTCTGTGCAGCTGTGATCAGGGATCAAAATTAATCTTTTGGCCTACTAGCCAGTGTGGTCTAAGTGTAATGAAATGTAATGTCTGCTAAGTGTAATGTAATGTGGTCTGTGCAGGTGTGAACGGGGGTCAAAATTAACTAAGCCTTGGTCAAAAGTTGTAGGCAAGTGGACTTATTTTAGCAGTTTGAGAACATTTCACCTTTCATTCAAAAGGGTTCTTCAGAACTCGACTAACATGACCTGGATCTTCACACACTGTAAAACCGGATTGTCAATACAACTCAAAACTTTTGATGTAACTGATTACGTCAATAGTTTTGAGTACATTAACTATATATTTTAATTAAAGTTACTTTAAAAGTTTAAGTACAAAGTTCATGTACTTAAACTTTTAAAGTAACTTTAATTAAAATATATAGTTAATGTACTCAAAACTATTGACGTAATGAGTTACATCAAAAGTTTTGAGTTGTATTAACTTATCCGGGTTTACAGTGCAGACTTAACCAGCCCTTCTTTTCTGAGACTCCTTCCCTTCCTAACAAAACTAATCTCTACTAACCAACTCTTTACTTAGGTGACTCGTGTTAGTGAGTCTGTGTGTGTAGGGTGTGTGTGTGTGCCAAACATAGACAAATATGCTTTCCAGACATTTATTACACTAGCCATTTTCATATCCATATTTCAATCTTACTGTAAAGATGCATCAGTACTTCTACCCAGTTTCGAACCGTTTTCTATGGAGGTTTGACAGTGTGCCCCATGACATGTAAAACTGCGTAGAGAAATAATCTAGCTCCTCTGTGTGGTAATAAGGTGGTTATGTGTAGCTCATTTGTGACCCTGTGTAGTCTTGATACGTGTAGTAATAAACTAATGTAGCCTGTGTGTGTCAACGAAGGTTTAAAATACTGTGGATACTGGATTTGTGAAAAATGGAAGGAAAGCCAATCTTAAGTGCCACGGTGTTGTGTTTTATTATGAAAGATATTTAGATATTTACACACATGTTCCAAAGGCACATAAAATACTGTTACTGTGAAAAACAGGCTGCTGGAGTTCTGCTGGAGCCATTTCTGGGCCTTGGGTGTAAACACACACTCTTAGCTCCTCTTAAAACTGTTGGCATTGTGCGATTTCAAGTGGTTTCGAGCAGGCCTTGTTGCTTTAAGGTCACTTTTTCCTCTAATTTGATCAATTATCCCATTTCCGTCGTCAGCCGTTAGTTACCACCATCGCAACTGGCCCCCGCGACTCGACTTAAGGCCCACAACACAGTTTCTCATTCAGCGTCACAAATTGCACCCATCCGTCAGCCTAGTGTCAGCTCGGACAGGTCGCTCGCTGCGAGAGCCCTAGCGTGCCTAACACCTGAATGCCCGTCTTTTAAAAAGACATGTGTACCCCCGCGTCACTGGAAACCCCTATTTGAAGTTTAAATATTAGCTCATAGCACTTCTGAGACAACATTGACTCTAGCTGGCTAGCTGTTAGCACTAACGGCCGGGGCTTAGTGTTCTAGCAATTAGGGCGCGAGGAATTAAGGGGTGTGTGTTAGTTAGTGTATGTTAGCTTGTTACGTTGGGAAGGTTTATTTTTACAGGGTTGTTTTTCCCCGGCTCGGCTCTGATATAATTTAGTTTCCACCACCTGGTTTTAATGTTTTTAATTGCACCTATGTTGATGGCTCAAAGGATACTGCATTCAACAAGTCTACTTCCTGAAATCATTTCCACCTCTGCGTTTCTGAGGTCCAGGCCTGTTTTCAGTCAAACGCAGCTTTGGTTGCCCAGCAGTGCGCCCTAGTGGTCAAATGAGGGAAAACAATCAACCCATATAAAATATCTGCCCTCTTTCCAATCAGTTCAGCTTCTGTTGTCAACATTTTATTTTTTGCAGTTATTCAGTACCAAATGTTTTAACACATTGAAAATGTGCATGTATGTACCAGACACCATTGATGCAGATGTTGTAAATGACAAGAGTTATACCTTGAAGGTGCAGTATATCCAACTCACAAAGCTCACTCAGCACCTTCTATCTTAACTCCTTGTCTGCCACCTATGTTGCATTTCTACAGTAGGTCTCCTATAGAGCTGTAGGTTAAAGGTTGCTCACTTTGGAAACTGTCAGTTACTTTACAGACACTTTAGTCCAAGACATAAGCATTTGTGTGTGTCTGTGTGCGTGTGTGTGTGTGTGTGTGTGTGTGTGCTTGTGGGTGTGCGTATGTGTGTGTGCACATGTGTGTGTGTGTGCACGTGTGCCTGTGTGTTTGTGTATGTGCTGGTGAGGAAGGGGAAATAGCTCAGCTGATATGAGTAAAGCTGGGGGGCGTGTGTGTGTCTGTGTGTGTGTGTGTGTGTGTGTGTGTATTGGAAGAGCAAAAGTGTTCCCTGTCAGTGCCCACTTCAGAGGAGGTCATTATGCCAAGCTATGTGTGACAGAATGTTCCAGTACACACACACACACACACAGACACATTCACACTCACACACACACACACACACACACACACACACACACGCACACAGACACATTCACACAATCACACACACATTTGCAGTGATAGGAACCAATTGCATACATATGTCATGCATGCAATCTGTATATCGCACATACTGTACATATATGTTAAGTGTACATATAATGTACATAATGTATACATATGTAAGCCTACATGCATTACATTACATTACATTGCATTTGGCAGACGCTTTTATCCAAAGTGACTTGCAGCCAACATGCATCTGTCATAGTTTTATAACTATTTATAACTATTATTTTATAACTATAATGTAATAGCTAAACATTACTGTAAAGCATAGGGCAATGTTTGGTCCCTGCCTCTCTCTCTGTTTGTCCTCCTTGTCTTCCTCTAAAGCCATTCCAGGTTCTGCAAAGCATTACACCTTTGAACTCACAATGGTACAAATGTCCACAAAAGTTACTGTCCACAGACAAAGTGTCTACAGCCGAATGAGCTGAATAGTCCTGTGACTAATACGACATAACGACATAAAACATTCTTATCAATAGCAAAACGAAAATTATTTCGAATGCAACATTTTACCTACAGTACAGTAAATCCAGTCCTCTCTGACCTTTGAAAGTACACACAGTGATACAAATCAGCTCACAAATGGCCTCCTATTGCCTGCAGAAACCATCCCATCAGATATACACAGATATCTGCAGTTGACTGTTTTACCGTCTGTAATAAACAGTTCATATTGATGTAATGGGAGGATAAGGCCGTGCAGCACTATCAGTGAAGTCCCGCCAAGGAATAATCAGCATTATATGATACTAGAAATAAGCACCACTGATAAGCTGGAGTGTTTTTTTTTTTTTGTTGTTCGGTGGAAGAGGTTGTTTTTTATGCGGTTGAGATGGAAATGCATGGGATGTATTGTATAAATGTATTGTAACTATTGACCTCTCATGACCTCACTTTAGGTTGCCCTCTCTGTCTTCTGATGCACCTTGCAGCATGTGTGTATGTGTGTGTCTATATATATATATATATATATATATATATATATATATATATATATATATATATATATATATATATATATATATATATATATATATATATATATATACATATATGCTACCCATCCCTAAAAGGACCGTAACTGTATTGTTTGGTGAGGTACTGCAGGTTATGTTCACCCTGTGCGTGGTCTTAGCACACTTCATTGTAAGAAATGAAGAACAGCACTTTTACTTCATGTCCGGCTAAGTTATATGGAGCTTTCTGGGGAAAACTGTATGGATCTATGGCCAGATCCTTACAGTATGTACATACATTGCATATTAATATTGCATAAACATTTTATGCAAAACATGCTTACAAATGTGTGCCCCGAGTTGTCATGTCCTCGGAGGCAAGATGATTAAAAAAAACATGTGTTAATGTTGTAATGTGCAGAAAACGCATATTAGAATGAATGACACTGTAGGTGAGCAGGTGTGACAGAGTTGAAAATGAGCCATTTGAATTTTTTTTTTTTTTCAAAAAGTGATGCGTTTTATGTATAAGTAGCTTTAGGGCCACCTGGTGATGATATTCTGCAGTTGCAGCTAGCTATGACTTTACACACAGTACTTACCTCAGCATGTCAGTCATGTTTTTTGTGTGTTTCACAGCGGTTTACATCAGAATAAATTGGGTTTGGAGCAAATCTTGAGTTGGCGCACCATTCTTTTTCCACGCCCTGTGTCCAGACAGAACACTTCCGTTACCCAGGCTAAGCATCTACAGTAAAACACAAGAGTGTAAATAAGCTTATCTGAAGCACATTGTGATGGGCAAAGGGTAGGGCAATACTAAGGGCCCAGGTCAGGATTGACAAAGTGCCTTTTTTAGAAGACTAATTAATTATTAACAGTGTTCTCAAGTCTCACTCTTTGAGAGTGTGACACACGCATCTCAACGAGTTCACACGCTCACACGCCACACATGGTATTTCTCACTCTCAAAATGTTTCACCTCTCAAAAATAAATTAATAAATAAAAACCCTTCTTTAATCACCGCTAGGGTTGCACGGTATACCGGTACTGACTTTGTACCGCGGTACGGAGGCATTTGAAACGGTACTAGATAGTGGAGCACGGAGGAGAGAATGGCTGCTTCCACCACGCTGCAACTTGTGGACAAACCACGGGCGATAAGTGCCACATGGCAGTACTTCGGCTTAAAAACAAATGAGCAAGACGAGGGAATTGATGCTGATCCATGCACCATTGTATAAACGGTGTTTTAAAACATGCATGGCTAAAGGCGGAAACACCTCCACCTCCACACTGAGTTCAGGGAACGACAGGTAATTTACTCATGACATGTACCCTTTTCAAAAGTAATAGTTCAATAGTTTTAAGTGCAACACATGATAGAGTTCTTACCAAACAGAAAAAAACACGCAGCGACCACCACATTTCACGTTTTGCAATAGGCCTATATTGTACATCCCAAAAGTTTGTTTCAGTTCATAATAGTCTTGCAATACACCACCAAATCCCAACACCCTAGCAGGCAAAGGTTCAAAGACGAGCTAATAGTCATTAAAAATATTCAGTGTCAGTCAGGGAGCCTTCAAGATCCATAATCCAGTCCGAGATTTAAGCAGCGAGCAGCAAACTTTCTCCAGCGTAATCCGTCAAAAATTAGACAGCAGAAATCCGTATGAGTTTGTTGATCTATTGCACATAATGCATTCAGCACAAAAAGGCGACGGTAGTGTCAGCTGGTGAGAGAAAACAACACGCGCACGATAAAGCTCTCCAGAGACATTCAACTGGATACTTGACTCCGCCATGTTACTAGCATGTAGCATCCACGTTCGGATATAAACAAAAAAGGAGAAACCAATTAATGAATTAGCGCCATACTGCAAAATGGCCACACTAGGTATTACACCTAATAATAAGGGAAGACAGAGAGGGCTTCGTCTGGAAAGTATTTAGACAGAACATACAAAAAACTCTAATAAACTGACATATTCAAAGGGCAGAGGTTGTTACAATACATGCATGATCTTTATAAGTAACAAACTTTTACATACACATTTAGCCATTTAATATGTTAGAAATACTGGTAACATACCATTTAAAGACACTGGTCCTAGTTAAGACAGGCTGTATGTGATGAAAATTGTTTAGGTTATGTATCTCAATGTAAATCAGGCCTTAGCTTGTATGACAAATGTATAACCTTATTTATTTGAAAAAAAAAAACCACCTTTATTTGAAAAAGTATCAAAAAGTACCGAAAGGCATCAAAATACATGTTGGTACCGGTACCGGTACCAAAATGTTGGTATCGTGACAACACTATTTATTCATAACTATTAGTACTAATGAGTGGTATTGTCTTATTATTGTGATTATTATTTGTCATAGAATAAATAAACACTGAAATTTGATCGAATCAAATTTGTTCTTTTTTTAAGTAGGTGTGTTGAACACTTGATGGGTTCGATGGTTCGATGGGTACGCTGACACCCCCCTTAAAAAAAAAAATCTCACTCCCACCACACTTCAAAACTTGAGAGCCCTGATTATTAATTATTAAGCCCAACATTTCTTTAGTGAGGCCCTGGCCCAAGAACAACACAGCCAAACAGTAAAAAGTGACACTTAACCCAATTCGGCCTTCTTGCTGCTTTGAAAGGGTTAAGTTATATGTGTAAAGTGTAAGGTTCATTAGCTTACACATAACGTTGTTGACACACATTAATAAATCCTAACTCCTATCAAAATGAGTAGTATCATGGATACGGATGTGTGCTTTGAGTAAACAGAAGATATTTACACAGCCAACCATGGACTGTATTTTGGTGGAACAGACGCCTGTTGCCTGTTGCCTGTTGGCAGAGGGCGGGGAAGCTAGTAGCTACGAATTGAAATCCATACATGGATGTCCAAATGTAAGAGCAATTAAGTTCAAATAAGCAAGATATTAGATACATGCCAATGCCACGTAGGCTAGTGGAAACTAGACTTGTGAGACTGGTGGTGTTGGCAATTAGAGGCTATAAAGTGTTGCTCTGTAAAGGTAAAACAGGTAAAATAATGCTAATTTCTAAATGTGACCTGAACAGTGTAGCCAGCTAGGTCCCTCAATGCTAATTAGTCTAGGCCTCCAGGGTAGGATGGTGCTAATTTTAACCTAGCGACTGTATAGAACATTTCTTTATAACAAAAAATAAAGACGTCGCAAATTGTGTAGCCTGCAGCTGACAATACACTTAATTATTGTGTACACACTATGTACTTGTGGATTTCCTCACCTTAAACATACAATGAACACAACAATTGACTGCAATTTGACACCCAACAATATCATAGCACTTCTAAGTAAAATACAAACACTGAGTGTGGACTTCTAATGTTGTAACTTACATTTGTAAGGTGCTGTTGCCCATTTTCATGAGTTACAAACTGTTTCGTGGTCCTCAACTTCGTTACGTGGCCAAAATGGCGATTGAGTAGGCCTATTAATGTTCAGCATTCCACACTCACATTTCTGACCGTAATGAGTGGATCATCAAGGAACGTGCAGTGCCCTTCATGTCGTGGTGATTGTCAATATGAACGCATTTTTGCACTCGAAATGTGAAGTGTAAATGCCAAGATACTCGATAAATATAACTAAATTAGTTAATTTATGTCACATACAATTCTCAATATTGTTGGGAGACACTGTCATAGGCCCATATGTTTTTTTTATTTTATTTAAAAAGCCATTTATTTTGTTGTTAGGAAAAAATGACGAAAATGACAAAGTTTGACAAATCAAGCAAGGAAATCCCAAGAGATTTCATAAATCCTCGAATCTAACTAAGACACATCTGACACAATGCCAGGAGAATGGCATATAATGGGACACATTATCAGTCATTATGCCGTAACGACATAACATTTTATTTCCTTTATTTTCTTTTGATCTTAGATCCAGTCTTTATCTGTAGGTGACCTTTTAACTGTGCTTGTCTACATGATAACCGCTGCCCTAACTTTATCACTATCAGATAAACCACAACCTGAACTTGAAACTCAGTCTCACCCCTCACTCACTCCCTGCCTCTCTGTCTCCTGTCAGCCTGACAGTAAAGATATGTTACAACACACACACACAAACATGACTCCGTGACCTCCTCTGCTAACTGACAGTTACATGACAGCGTGAGTGCTATCTGCAGACTCCTACAGTCCTCCTCCTCACTATCTCACAGTACCAGTCCATAAAGCCTCTATATTTGGACACAACTGATGCAGCAACTGTTGGTCTTCAAAGTGCTTCTCACAGGTGCAACTAAAACTCTGTTCTCGTTGGTATGGGGTGCTAATGCGAAACACTGTGACCCTCTTGAGGTCCTCAATTCCTGTAAAGTGATGTAGCAGAAATCTTGCCAAACTAGTTCAAGTCTAAGTTTTTTTTGCATAAGAATAACACAGAATCCTTAAACACCCCACTCTTCAAATATATACTAAGAATAGTTCCATCTGACAGCTATAGAATATCACAAAGCCAGGGAATATTATTTTAACACGCTTCCAAGTTCTAGTTCTAGAATGCAGCAGTGGTGTGAATGGGCCTTGTGAAATCCACAGAGGTCATGTGACCATGCAGCTGTCAATGAGCAGCCAGCCAAGGTCACAGAGGTCGTGGTGAGGTCATGGCGCCGTGACATAACCTCTCCTGTCTGAGGAGGAGGGGCGTTGGAGAGACACAAAGCACAGAGTGGTCTGTCTGATTAGGTTTTATCTGCAGCATCTGCACACTGTGTGTGTGTGTGTGTGTGTGTGTGTGTGTATGTGTGTGTGTGTGTCTGTGTCTGTGTCTGTGTCTGTGTGTGTGTGGTGGGGGCATTGGTCTTAGGTTCAGAGGGCTTTTATCATGTTTTGTTTTTACATTATCACTAGAATTATGTTCTGTTATTGGGCTCTAAATGTTTAACAGCGCCCTGTCAGATGAATGCCCTCATAGGCGTAGCCACGGGTAGGCTGTGGTGGGCCTGTGGCCACCCACTTTTCAATCAGGCCCACCCAATGAAAAGGGGTCGTTTTGTGTGATTGACTGCTTAAGTAATATTAGTAACCTATGTGTTTTGGGCTAGGCCCACCTGTTTTTATTCTGGGCCTAACCATTTAATAATTTCTGGCTACGGCCCCTGGATGGCCTTTTAAAGCAACACTAAGTAGTTTTTTCAACCTTAAAATAATGTTTCAGTGGTTGATCAACAGGGTGAATGGCACTTCTGAATGCGCTTTGCCACACTCCATGGGCTGTAATCGCACTATGCAAATTTGCCAAAGCGGCATTGCTGATCTGTAGTTTGAATGCGACATAAGAAAGGCAATTCCACTCCCAACCTGTAGGGCAACTAAAGAGGAAAAAAGTGCTTTAGTGTGAGGCTACTTTAAAAATACAGCACCACAGGACACTCCATGTGTTATAACCACACTATGCGGTTTTTATTTTTATTTTATTTTTATTCTTAGAATATTTTCTCTTGGACCTTTTTTATATCCTTTTCCTCTAACTCTGGTCTTGTTTTCTGTTTTGTATGTATGTCAACTAGTCATGTTGTTTGTGCGATATATGTTGGTGTTACTACTGTGGGATAATAAAGGGCATACTTTACTTTACTTTATGCAAGTTTGCCAAAGCGGCATTGCCACCCTGGAGTTTGAATGTGACATAAGAAAGACACTTCCGCTTCCAACCTGTAGGCCGACCGAAGAGGAAAAAGTACTTTAGTGTTGCTTTAAAAATACAGCACCACGGGACATAATACCATAGTCCTGCTGACCTGCTCCTGGCCAGATTCCTCTTCCCTCCACTCCTAGGGAATTAAATTAGCCTGAGGGAGAATGGCACTTCTGAATGCACTTCACGGCACTCCATGGGCTGTAGTTTGCCAAAGACGCTTCGTGATCTGTAGTTCGAAAGACAATTGTACTTCCGGGGGGGGCGACCGAAGAGGAAAAAGTGCTTTAGTGTTGCTTTAAAAATACAGCACCACGGGACATAATATCATAGTCCTGCTGACCTGCTCCTGGGCAAATTCCTCTCCCCTCCTAGGTCACACAATGACTACACAGTTCATAACTACTTTCATTGACAGTATGTGAATACAGAATATATAGCAAAACATATCACACAGACAGTGGATAAATATAAATCTCTGTAAAAAAAAAAAAAAACCTTTACCAAATATAGTGTATACTACTATACTACTCTTAAAATACAGCACCACGGGACATAATATCATAGTCCTGCTGACCTGCTCCTGGCCAGACTCCTCTCCCCTCCACTCCTAGGGAATTAAATTAGCCTGAAGGAGAACAAGGCCTGTTTATGAGCCCATAACACCCTGCAGTCTGCTCATAACAGCCTGCTGTGCTCCACAGAGGGGAAGTGGGAGGCAGGCCAATTGAAATGAATGGGAAGACTCTTGCTTCACAAAACGGCCCATTACATTAGAGAAATGATTAGACTATTAAAAATGAATGAGTAAAATGAGCACTACGAGGGAAATATCAAAGTGGAATATCAAAGATTATTCCTATGGGATAATAACAGTCTATCTGGACTTGGAAGAGAGTCTAATTTCAGTTTGCGATGAATTTACAGAAATATATTCATAGTATTTTGATCAACTGTGTTATCAGCCCACCTCCAATTGGATTGGTTTGGTTTAATTTGCTTTTACTTGATAATAATATTCAAATTGCAGTTTGATAGAGATTGCTTGGAAATTATTATTAAACCAACATAAATTTAACATTATTTCTGAAAATTAACTTTCAGGGGTTTTGCATCTGAGCTTTGCCGCTTGCAGGAAGAAATGGCAGAAAGAAATGGCAGCTGATTTGTAAACATGTCGCCTCTGTGTCATGTCATGTCCCTGAGGATGGCACTTGTTGCTCTCGGTACTGTCCCCGTATGTCCCCTGTATGTCCCTGTAATGAGTTCACCGTATGTCACTCTGGGCCACCCAGGCTAGAACATGTGACGAATGCTTATGTGACATAGTGTATTTATGTGACATAGTTTATTTGTAATCTGAGATCTACGTATAGGCAGGCCACGGAGTAGCAGGCCATTAGAGCACGACCAAAATATCTACGCACAGGATGTGACTGTGCTACACTGGGATCGCGGAGTTCACTTTCTGGAAACCCGATAGTTTTATAGTTTTTGTATTAAAATCCTATGAATAATGAATAGTTAATAAAAGAAATAATGGAAAATGCAGCAGCAATTTAGGCTTTTATTTATTTTATTTCATCTTTTCATTTTTCGAGGCTCCAGTTAGTTGGGTGTTATTGATCTTCATTTTACCGATGAAAGCTAGATGCTTTTGGTCCCAAACCAGATTACAGAAACTGAAATCTGAATCATGTGAGGTTCTACTTATTTGATCATTTTTACCCCTTGGCTATGCAAGAACTGCCATGACCCTGATAGTTTTCTCTGTCCAATATGTCATACATGAAACAATGTCTTAATAGAGTATCAATGCATACACATTTACCTCACGGTCCCATACTGGCCTGTCTATGGAACTACTGGCCTCACCTGACATAGTGTTATACAGTATGTTCTGTGAGAAGAACAAAATCTTTACAGTGTATCAGTGCATGTTGGGCTACTACAGAGCTACCTGAATATCACAGCTATGAAAAAAAACAATTGGTTTAAACTTGAGTTGGTACAGATCAGTAGGCTGAGGAAGGCACAATATCACAACAATGTATCGAGTGTCAAGGTCTGTTCGCCTCGTCCCATGCTGTCACATGGGCCTCTCCTCAATGGCACATTGTTCTCTGCGAAAGTCACACAATGACTGCACAGTTCATAGCTACTTTCATTTACAGTATGTGAATACAACATCTATCGCAAAAAATATCACACAGACAATGCTTGGATATAAATCACTGTAAAAAAAAAATTTTACCAAATATAGTGTATATACATAGTGTCCATATAGCGTATGGTATAACCAGATATACTGTATTTTGCTGTATATTTCATGTGCAATATATGCAACACATGGCACATGCTCATTATGCTGTCATCACACTTGAAGGCTTCTGGGGAGAGTATGTTCTGTGGTTTTTTTTTTTTTCATTTTCTGCAATACAGGCATACCGACACACCTGGCTTCGCTGGTTTGGTTTGCTTAATGCAGGTGAAAGGTGACTTGGAGTCTACTGAATGTCAAACCAGAATAGAGTACTTGGCGTCTCTCTCTCTCTCTCCCTCTCTCTCTCTCCCTCTCTCTCTATCTCTCTCTCTCTCACTCTCACTCTCTCTCTGGTTTCATAACTCCCAACCCCCACCACCCGCCTTCCACCATGAACTAACTCTCTCCCTCAGACACTCCCTCTCTCTTTCGCTCTCTCTCTCTATCCCTTTCTCTCTCTCTTTCTCTGTGTGTTGTGCAAACATACACACTTCACTTAGGGACAGGCTGCCACAACACTGAGGTCAACTCAGGTCATTCTGATTGACCCACTCATGAAGGTGTCACTGAGGGTGGGAGTTGGAGAGGGAGGGGGGGAGACGGGGGGTGTGTGGGGGGTTGGGGGGGGGGTACAATATTCTTTCCATCTGTCGGATAAGTGAGATCATTTCAATCACTCCGATATAGCAGTGGCCAGTGAGTACAATGGGCGTTAACTGCGGCTGTTTATCTTTATATTCTTCATCTGTTGCGGTGGCCTATATTTGCTGTGGGCTTAGAATGGCCACATCAGCACGCTGATAATCACAGAGATAAGAGAGGCTTGGTGACCGTGGGTGTGTGTGTGTGTGTGTGTGTGTGTGTGTGTGTGTGTGTGTGTGTGTGTGTGTGTGTGTGCGTGTGTGTGTTTATAAAAAGGGGGGAGGCTTGGGGAAGGATAGAGAGAGAGTGAAGGTGACAAAGTGTGTGTGTGTGCGCGTGTGTGTGACAGATACTGTAGAGAGGGAGAGTGAACGAGACAGAAAGGGAGGGAGAGAGAGTTTTGAAAGAGTCTTCTGTTCTACAGTTACCCAGCAAAGATGACTTTCAACGGAGTTTGGAAAGCTGACCGTGCTGAGAATTACGACAAGTTCATGGAACAAATGGGTAAGAATATTGTGTGTGCACGTGTGTGTGTGTGTGTGTGGGTGTGTGTGGGTGTGTCAATGTGTGTCTGCAAGAGCATAATGTGCATTTGTAAACATTTGTGCACTTTTGTACTTAGGAGCTGGTATGAAACTGTAAAAGTAAAACTTTTTCACACATTTGTATTTCTGTATTGCTTGTAAATAAAGATGACGAGAATTACAGACAGCACAGAGGCAGAGCAAGAGAAAAAGAACACTGTGAAGTAAAGAAAAAAGAAATAGAGAGAGAAAAAGAAAAATAGAACTACTAAGAAAAGTAAAGAAAGAAAACAATAAACTACAGGGTAGAGTGATGACATGAAATTATGACATAGAGGTGCACGAGTGCTTCCTGACTTCACAGATGTATTCTTGGCCCCAGTCTGACGTGGTGGCTCGAATACTGGTATTAATAGCCCACCTCGTGGGTCACCTGAAACCGTGGCTATGACCTGCCAATGACATTGCACCGGCATCTCATCTACAGAGGTGGAGAAATCACGGTTTAACGACTACAGACAGATATTAATAATACATCTGTTACACATGAGATGTGCAATCTACTGTGGCAACCGAATGCACGCATTGTCTGAGTAAACTAATTTTATGTTAATTGAATTAATGGAGCCGATAAACTGGATTTATTTTCAAACTCTTGATTCTTGTATAACTGCACTGCTGCTTGAAAGCTATCATAGAAATTGATAGCTTTCACATCAACTATTTACTTTTAGTATCATACAGAAGAAGAATAATAATTCTAAAACACTGTGATTTGTGATTGAACTTGGTGTCCTATCATATCAACTATTTACTTTGAGTATCATACAGAAAATAAATTAGTCTAAAACACAGTGATTTCCTATTTTTCACTTGGTGTCCATTTTGTCTGTGCAGGCATTAACTTCATGAAGAGGAAGCTGGCAGAGCACGACAACCTGAAGATCACCATCACGCAGACGGGAGAGCAGTTCCACATCGTCGAGTCCAGCACCTTCCGCACCAAGGACATCAACTTCACCCTGGGCGTGGCCTTCGACTACGCGCTGGCAGACGGAACGGAAGTGTCGGTGAGTCTGGCTCATGTGTGTGTGTGAAACACTTGACCTGAGGGCTGAGGCTGTCGACTCTGTCAATGGCACTCTGCTAACTGGAGCTATGGCTGCTAGCTAGTGGTTCCGTTCAGGACTGCCCATAATGTGGAGATAGTGTGGATAAATGTGAAGGTTTTCCCGAGGGCCCAGCCACCAGGGGGGGGCAGTTACTTGGAAACCATGGAGCAGACCTGCTTCTGTTAATACCTCAGTTTACTATGGCTGCTGCTGCTGTTGGTGATGATGATGATGATGATGATGATGATGATGATGATGATGATAATGATGATGATGGTAACTGGTGGCTGGTGATCACAGTCTATACAAAGCAAGTTGTGTTTGTCACTGTGTCAGTATGTGTGCTAGTGTGCCACAGCTACATTAAATATGAAACAGATATGACACTGCCAGTAATTAGAATTTGAACATACTACACTTTTTGTACAGATAGTCTGGCTTGTGTTGCATTGAGAATCGTTTGCTTTCTGGAGGTGTGGACTCTACTGATGTTTAAAATGATTGGATCTGTCTTTACCCAAATGCTAACGTCTGGTCGTGACGTATGCAATTAGACTTCCTTTAAGCCTGCCTACTCACTACTTGACTTGGTCCAGTCAAGATGCAACCATGTCAATGGAACCACAGCCAGAGCCTCTGTACGGGGCTGGTTTACCAGGCTTGCCCTCGCCATAGCAGCCATTTGACCTCTGTGCCCTTGCCATAGCAACCATTTGACCTCTGTGCCCTTCCCATAGAAACCATTTGACCTCTGTGACCTTCCCCTAGGGCACCTGGAACATGGATGGTGACATGCTGAAAGGAGCCTTCACCAGGAAAGACAACAGCAAGGTGCTCACCACCACCAGAAGCCTGGTCAACGGGGAACTGGTCCAGGTGGGTTTCGTCTAGTGTATTCACCTAGCATTCGTCTAGTATATATAGTATAGTACCTCTAGTGTATGCACCCAAAACTAACATACAGTAAGAGAGAGATCCTGTTAGCACCATAGAAAGACAGAAGTTTGCACACTCTGCTAATACTAATTGTGGATAATTTTAACCGTATACTGGTGGGATTTATAGTAAATATAGATATAAATAGTTTGGCAAATATTCCTTATTTTGAATTACTCTTTAGTGAAAGGCATCGTCATATCAAGTTGCATTGGTACAGCTTGTATAGTCCATGTGTCATTTGTACCATATATACATATTTATACCACATATAATTTTTTATACATAGAGATGATTTAGTGTGCGGAGTTACAGTGTTAGAGTTGGTGTAGAGTTGTCATACAGTCATTGTAAAGTTGATGTAGAGGTGTAGCTTAACATCTATTATGACATGACACGTGTTCACATCTGTGCTTACAGACCTACAACTATGATGGGGTGGATGCCAAGAGGATCTTCAAGAAGGAGTAAAAAAATGAAACCATGAAAAAAAAAATCGTGGCCGTTACCGCCAAACAACACTGCCCCCGATGCACTCTCATACGTGAATGTTTAAAAGAATCCTTTTAACAATTCTCTCCTGTTTTTACTTGACAGTTAGTGTAAATTCTAGATTCTTCGTGCTGTGATTCCATTGTGACTTGCAAAATACAGTATGTCACAAAAGTGAGCACAAACCCTAACATTTTTGTACTTTTTTATTATATCTTTCCATGGGCGCAGTCTAAAGATATAACACTTTTACAATGCAAAGTAGGCAGTGTACAGCTTACACCTACTTTACATTGTATCAAAGTGTTATATCTTCAGACTTCTCACATGGAAAGATATAATAAAAAATGTACAAAAATGTGAGGAGTGTACTCCCTTTTGTGACATATTGTAAGTCACTCATCAAAGGCTTAAGCCAGTTCATAATTTGTAAATAAAGTCTGTACAAACATCCTGTGGTCAACTCTGGTGTTTCTGCTATGTTATCAATAGAAAAATAAGGCCTAGAAAAATAAAGATACCGATATCAAGAGAAATGATAACCTGTAGATAAAGTCTACTCTACAAAATTCTTGGCCTTTGTAATACAAATATTTATCTCAGATTTCCAGAATATGTACTTGGTTTGGTTCGCCTGTGCTGACAATATTGGAAGGGGAGGGAAGAAGGGGAGAATGTATTCTTACAGGTGGTAAAATACAGCACTTTGTCTGTGGATTTTAAAGATTTTCAAAGTCGCCACAAGATGGCGCTAGTATTACATTAATGGTTGGCTTATCTATTGGTCTATCAAGGACGTGGTCCTCAGTTGTGGGTCATGTTTTATGTATTCAGATAATTCAAACGACTACATTTAAAAGAAAATGACTTTGAAACAATAGATTTTGAGTTTACAGTGGTTGACCAGATCCAACTGCCTTTTTTATTTCCTAGGTAGATCAGGAGCCTACTGCCAGCAGAGTTTAAAAAAAAAGTGACTTAAGTCAGTTGTGCAACAATGCCATAAATCCATTTTATATTCCATTAATAAAAAAATAATCAAATGACAACCAACACTGCACCAAAAATTATTTAATTTTATTTAAGCTGTGGACAGTCCGTTCTGAAAAAGACCTACAGTATACTGTGTCACCCTGATGGGTCAGTAAGCAAACTGTTTTGATAAGGTGGATAACGTCTTGTTCCTGCCTTTGTCTCACACACGGTGCAGTCTGAGAGCGAGCTCACATGTTTCAAAGCCATTATCACAAACCTGACGCCACACATCCTTCCTGAAGACCACCCATGTGGATCTCTCACACCGCAGACATGCTCAACAGCTGGACTGACCAGAGGCCTGCACTGTTCAGGGTCAGACTGCATTAGAATTTCATAAATGGAATACATGACACTGTTCTGCTGTTGTTAGGGAGACTAGTCAACATTCCTTCGCGAACATTCTTCTGCTAGTTAATGTGGGGAGTAAAAGAATGAATTTGGAAATTAGGCAAGGATGAGTCCCATGTGAGGATTCCTTCACTGATGTGTCTCGTTGTGAAACAGCCGTGTGATGGATTTAATATCTCTGGGTGCCAGCCCAGCTGTGATAATCATGTCTTTCTTTCTTCTAGGTGCTCTCTCTCTCTTTCTCTCTCTCGCTCTCTCTCTCTCTCTGTCTGTCTGTTTCTGTCTATCTCTCTCTCTCTCTCGCTCTCTCTCCCTCTCTCTCTCTCTCTCTCTCCTCCCTCTCTCTCTATCTCTCTCTCACTCTCTATCTCTGTCTGTCTGTTTCTGTCTGTCTGTCTTTCTCTTTCTCTCTCCTCCCCCTCTCCCTCTCTCCCACTTTCTCTCTCTCTCTCAAAACAACCACCATCCCACATCTCTTTTCAACATTTTACAACCCTATCCAAGGGGGAAAAACATCTTTGGATTTATGACACGAGACAGGTTATTCTAAAGTTGTCAACTACAACAAAGAATCATACACACCCATACACCCCTACAAACAAACACACACACACACACACACACACACACACACACACACACACACACACACAAATTATGAGCAGATAGCCTCCAGCCTTTTTTATAGCACCCAATTTTCTCTTAGTTCTCCCTCAAGGTTTTGGCTTCTGTGAAGACAGCGCTGAACATTTATGGCAGTCTTCCAGTCTTCATGTTACTCTAAAACACATACGGTCATATCACAACGACCGTGTCACACATGCAAAGACATACGTAAGGTAAAACCTCAAGAACAATCAGTGGCATTCCTCCAATGATCTACAGTAGTCTCCCCTTTACCCTAAAGCACACGGCCATATCATAAGGACTGTGTCGCACATGCAAACATATAAGGTAAAAAATCTCAAGAACAATGGCTCTAGAATATGACGCAATGCTGCAGTTATGGAGGAGGGAGGAAAAAACAGTCTTTCCTTAGGTTATATTGAGTTGGCAGGGCGTGTAATGCACCCCTACACAGAGCTTTCACACACACACACACACACACACACACACACACATACTACTCCTCACGCGGTTCAAGTGGTGGTCATGTGACGCAATCTAGCGGACGTTTAGAAAGTTGACCGCGGGTGCTTCGCCCGACTGGAGGGGAAGGAGGAGGGAGGAGGTGGAGTTGCCCAACATGCTATGCTGTGACTCGCTGCATGGTGTGTGTGTGTGTGTGTGTGTGTGTGTGTGTGTGTGTGTGTGTGTGTGTGACTGGTTGGCTGGTTCCTGTGGTTGTTTTTGTACAGGAAATCAAGAAAGCGTAAGGCTGTGTGAGCTGTCAAAAAGGATCAGGGAAAACAATACCTACACACATCAGTCTAATGGACCAGAAAGAGAGAGAGAGAGAGAGAGAGAGAGAAGGAAAGAAAGAAAGAAAGAAAGAAAGAAAGAACACTGTGTTTAACTATTTAGATATAGCCCATACAAAATGTGTCTGCTTTTTTTGAAAGGTTTGTGGTTTCGTTTTGTAGAAAAAGATGATGATGATGATGATGATGATGATGATGATGATGATGATGATGACGATGTCACAATTGCTCAACCTTCCAAATTCAGGATTCAAATATTTGGCCCATCTGTCTTTAGGTGTCTCTGTGTGTCTGTCTGTCTCTCCGTTTGCCTCTCTTTCTTTTTATCACTCGCTCACACACAGATTCTTCCTCTCTCTGTGTATGTCTATTCCTCTTATCATCTTTAATTTCTTCACACAGGTTGGGGGGATGTACAGCTAGAGTTGGGTTACAAGGTTAAGGGAGAGATTGCTGTTTTAAACAGTTCTGTCGGTACCATAAAGGTACCGACAAGTTCTAAAGACTAAAGGCTACAGTGCAGTGCTAGAGTGCGTGATGTCACAATGCAACACAACTTGCTTCATGGCCTGGTCAGATTACATGATATCACCCTGATTATTCCCCGAATTTGTT
>CM059284.1:5550499-5555499 GCA_030347295.1 Setipinna tenuifilis | reverse complement strand
TGTGTGCCTGTGTGTTTGTGTGAATGTTTTTGTGTGTGTGTATGAACATGTGTGAATGCAAGCGTGAAAATGTGTGTGAATATATATTCAAGTGTGAATGTGTGTGTGTGCATGAATGTGAGTGTGAATGTGTATGTATGTGTGTCAATATGAGTGTGTGCATGTGTGTGTGTGCGTGTGTGCATGTGTGTGTGTGCATGTGTGTGTGTTAGTTCAAGTTAAGATAAGTGTCCAGGCCCTGCACATGCAAAAGGCCATAACTCACCAGTGTGAAACTAAGAAAAATGACTTTAAAAATCTTCTCTAATCTTTTCAGCATTATGGCAAAGACAACTTCTAATCTCCTTAAGATATTTGGCCACATGATTAAACTGATGTTTATTGTTAAAAAAAAAAAACAACTATAATAATAGTCTAATAGTCTAATAATAATATAACAATAAACTATAATAATGAGAATAACTCATTTTCGGCCAAAACTGAAGTCGCAGTCTGTTGCCTTTGCTTTGCAGGCTAGTCCTCCTCTCGGTAAACAAGCAAGCACGTCGGCGGGTGTGAGGAAGAGATGCATTCTGGGAGGCGACCGGTGTGGCCACGACCCATAGTGCACTAGGGCGTCAGGGCCTCGGGGTTCCGTAGGGAATACTGTGGAACTCCGTGGGAGAGGGGGAACAGGAAGAGTGACTCACCAGAGAGAAGGTGGGAAAGAGAGAAAGACAGAAAGAGAGATGGACACAGAGAGAAAGGAAGAGAGAGAGAGAAGTTGAGTGGGAGAGAGGGAGAGAGAGAGAGACAGAAAGAGAGATGGAACAGAGAGAGAAGGAGAGAGAGAGAGAGAGAGAGAGAGAGAAGTTGAGTGAGAGAGGGAGAGAGACAGATGGAGACAGAGTGATAGAGAGAAGGAGACAGAGAGAGAGGGAGGGAAGGGAGAGGGAGAGGGAGGGAAAGAGAGAGGCAGGGGAGGGATAAAAAGAGGAATGATGAGAGAGGAAATTGTCTGCTCTGTCCATCCCCTGAGGGCAGGTGGCTCCGAACACTGTGTGTGTGTGTGTGTGTGTGTGTGTGTGTGTGTGTGTGTGTGTGTGCGTGTGTGTGTGTGTGTGCATGAGCTTTGTAGGTGTGTGTGTCTGTGTGTGTGTGTGTGCGTGTGTGTGTGTGTGTGCATGAGCTTTGTAGGTGTGTGTGTGTGTGTGTGTGTGTGTGTGTGTGTGTGTGTGTGTGCATGAGCTTTTTAGGTGTGTGTGTGTCTCTGTGTGTGGGAAGAGTAGGTTTGCATGTCTGCGCATGTATACACACGTGTATGGGAGGTGTATGTGTGTGTGTGTGTGTGTGTGTGTGTGGCTCTGTGTCTTTGTATGCACAAGTGTGTGCATGTTATGTGTGAGAGGGGAAAAAAAAAACAAAAGAAAAAGGTAAAAGCAGCAATTAATGAAAAGTTAATGGGAAAAGCATGGATATAAAAAGGGGCTGGGGGCTAGGGGCTGGGGGCGCTTCCACTGTATGTTTGTTGGGTAGGTTACCATCACACAGACTTCCTCCTATCTATGATAGAGCCAAGATAAATGTGTGTGTGTGTGTGTGTGTGTGTGTGTGTGTGCGTGTGTGTGTGTGTGTGTGTGTGTGTGTGTGTGTAAGGGAGAACAGAGAGGAGAGACATATTGAAGATGGTCTGGGAGGAGAGGAGAGGAGAGGAGGGGGAAGATAAAGAGAAGAGGATACTGTAAAAGAAGAAAAGGAGAGGAAAGGAGAGAAGAGAGGACAGGACAGAAGAGGAGAGGAGAGGAGGGGAGAGGACAGGAGAGTGAAGAAGAGGAAGAGGAGAGATAGAGATGTGAGAGTAACAAGAGCATGAAGAAGGATGGGGATCAGTGCTCACACAGACAAATAAATGAGGGGGGGGGGCAGTGGACAGAAGAAAAATAAGGAGGAGGGGGGTTATGAAACAAACAAGCTGGAGAGGAGAAAAGGGGAGAGTGATGGAAAGGAAAGGAAAATAAGACAGGACAGGAAAGGAAAGGAAAGGAAAGGAAAGAGAAAGAAAAAGAGGAGAAAATGACAGAGCAGAGGAAAGAGGAGAGAAAAAAAATTAGGAAAAAAGAAAGAAAAAAGAAAGAGAGATGGAAGAGATGGAAGAAAAAAGGAGGGTAGAAGAGGGTAGATAAGAAAGGCACACACAGGCGGAGAGGTGAGAGAATGAGAGCAGGACAAGGAGTGAGAAGCAGACAAAGAGTGACAGTGAGAGAAAGCAGAAAGAAAAAAGAGAGAGAGAGAAAAAGAAAGAGAGAGAGAGATAACAGTGGGAAGAGAAAGGTGTTGACTACAGAAGTGTGAAAAGCAGTGGGTGAGTAGTTGGTGTTGTTCAAAAGAGGAGAAATTTAAAAAAAAAAAAGAGAGATGACAGTCAGGTGACCATGGTAACCATTAACCATAGAACCATAAACCCTAAAGAGGCCTGGCCACTGACCAGGAAGTGCATCGTTACAGCCCTGTCAGGTGGGTCGAGCATAAAACTTTCAGAGGAAAACATTAGGTCACACCTTATTTGGATAGTCCAATAGACGGATCTATGGACTACCTGCAGATGCAGAGACTACTAACAAACCATCTGCTGAAACTCTCGTGTCTTGTTGAGGTTAGGGTTAGAGTTAGGGGTTAGGTTTGATTAAGGTGGCAGTGAATAGTTCGTAAACAATAAACAAAATGCAACTGAATTTCAACACACCATCTGTAAACCCTCTGTGGGTGGACCACCCAAATGAAGTGTTACCAAACATTTTAATGTTGATGGAGCTAAAAATGTATACTATAATATCCTTGTCAGGTAATGAGTGAGTAGAAGCCAAGACAGTGGTATTATATGGCTTAGCTGTTAGCCTACAGTCATCAGTCATCTACAGTTAGCTTGTCTCCACCTCCACAGTGCCAGTGATGGTGCCAAATCTGGAACTGGTTCTGCTTGTGTCGACTGAAAAGTGACAGGTGGGAAAACTGGCATCGGTACAACTCCTTGACACTTGCTGGTACCAAAGCCAGAACCACAATGTCACAGTGCTCGGTCCTGAAACCTGTGGAAATGAGTGCTGGTGCCGGTGCCAGTGCTACTGTTGAGCTAGTTCTGGTCAAGCACTGGCACCGGCACCAGAACGGTCCTGGTGGAAAATATATGAGGCCATTTTTTTACCAAGTCTGAGGCAACAGACGCCCCACACTTATGGCTGGACCCCTATGATATTTCTAATTACAAGGGGTTTCTGGGGGATATGCCTCTCCCCCCCCCCCCCACACACACACACACAACAATAGCTGAATTGGGGGGGTAGGGACATATTAATGTAATGTAATTACTGTAAAAAGTAGTACCCCCATAAAAGGTAATACCCCCTAATTCAGGAGGGCTAATTCACACTCCACTCAGGCCCCTATAGGCTTTGGTGGTTTGGTGTGGGAGCTCAGTTAAGGTTCAGTTAACAGCCATGTTTTCATAGTTCATCAAACATCAATGATTTAAAAAAATGTCTGATTGTTAACTAAACATATTTGTTAGCTGTCCTTTACTTTAAATATCTTAGAGGTGAACTTCAGTAAACTACGTGTAAAGTCTGGGGCGATGGGCAGAGAAGATGAGTTGAGTAGTAGTTTATGGGCTTATGGGCTTCACATGACAATGATTAGCTCAGACAATACGGACAATCAGCACTTGTGTCACAGTAAAGTCATTTCTTTTTTTTATTTAAAATCTTCTGCTTACACAGACATTTTTCATTTAACCCAAACAACAAGATCCTTCTTTTACGCACGGAGACAGGGAGGGCAGCGTCTGCCAGTCATGTTCTTCGTGTCCCTCTGCTCTTAAAAAAACAAACAAAACAAAAAACAAAAAAAGCAAGAATAACACAAGTAAAAAGAAACAATCTGTTTTTTTTCTCCTTAAATCCTCTCAAAATCTCAGAAACAGGTATGTTCATCATTTACTCAAAAGTGTTCATTAGTTTCGTCTGTTACACAAAGGATTTGTTTGTCTCTTGTTGTTTATTTATGGTTTACTCTCCTTATACATATATTTTTGGGTTGGGTTAGGGTTGGGTTTGGGAAAGGGTCAACATCAACCATGCACAAAAAAGGCTTAAGGTTCTTGGCTGTCAAAATCAGAGTCTTACCCTACAAAACCTCACAAAAAATAAAAACAATAAAGAGAGACCCTTTGCGAATCTCTCTCTCCGCTTTGGAGTCTACCTATTTTGCATCTTCAAAGATAAATGAGATAAAAAAACACACATTTTGAAGTTATACATTTATAATAATAATAATTATTATAATAATGCAGTCATCCATCCAATAACAGCAGAATTTACAAAACTGGGTTAGACTTTTTTTTTTTTCATGACAAAAATAGACCACACAAAAACTCCCATCAAAGCCTTGTCTCCGAACATGAGGGCCGTTTTAATCTAAATCTGGACTCGAAGACTCTCGAAGGCTCTTGAAGTCCTGCGGAGAACACTGGTTTGCGTGACGTGACGTCTGTACAGGAGCGAGCATGGCTGATGACAGATGTAATATTTTTTCATCTTCTGTTTTTCGTCTTCTTTTTTTCTTCTTCTTTTCTAGCTACAGCCAGATCTCATCCAAGACCTGTTTTCTTGTCTTTTCTTCTTGTCTACCAACAGCCAGATCTCATCCAGGACCTGTTTCGGTCCTTTGAAGCAGACGCTAATGCTGCAGACAGTACAGTACATCTCTTAGACATGCCAGCGCAGAGAGCTTGTGACATGTGTGTTTGCGATGCTAGTCATGCTAGGAACAGGCATGACGGAATCGCAAATGGAGCATGAGCATGGAGACGCTGACAAAGATATACTGTCACAAACCACAAAGCCTGTTATTCTCTTTTTTTATTATTATTTCCATGGCTGGGTTAAGGCTAACATTCAAACTGACATGAGCTTCAACACAAGGCTTGTCTTGAAAAGAAAAAAGAAAAAGAAAAAAACATATCTAGA
>CM059284.1:5537999-5545499 GCA_030347295.1 Setipinna tenuifilis | reverse complement strand
TTTACAGGAAGCTGAATTTGTTTGTTGTCATGGAGATAACTTACAGTAAAAGCCTCAGTTTAAAGTGGAACAGCAACAGACATAGCTGATAATAGGAACTATGTCGGCAATAGGATCACTTCCTCTATATACATACTCACTCATTAAATCACACATTTTTACTCACTCACTCACTCACTAAATCATACATTTTTTACTCACTCACTCAGTCACTCACTCGCACATTCACATACTCACTCACTCATTAAATCACACATTTTGTACTCACTCACTCAGTCGCACACTCGCACACTCACATACTCGCACACACACACACACACACTCAGTCACACACTCTTGTGTTTGGCTCTGGGCTGTTCCCAGGCCTGGGAGAATTTCCTGTTTCATGTCCAGCCATCTTTTACTACCCCCCCATTCCCCTCCGTACCCCCTACCCCACCGCCATTCCCCCCCATGCCCCCCCACCCCATCCCCCAATCTCCCCATTCCAATCTTCATGCATAGCATAACAGGTCTACCACCCCCCACACACTCGCCCCAAGGTCTGCCTGAACCCACAATTCTTCCCCCTCTCAACTGTTCACACACACACACGCGCAAACACACACACACACACACACACAATAGGACCACCTTCCTCCTTCTTACCACATCTCCTTGTATCTATCCACCCCCATTTTCCCACACCATACTCCTCCTCTCCTCCTCCTGCTCCTCCTTCTCTTCCCACCATTTTTATCTTCCTCCTCCTCCTCCTCTTCCTCCACTTCTCTCACCCTTTCAATCCATCCTCCCTTCTCCTCCTCCATTCCCCCATCCCTCCATCTCTTTCCTGCTTTTATCATTCCTCCTGTTCCTTCTCTTCTTCTACCCTCCACTTCCCCATCCCTTTATCCTTCCATCTCCTCCTCCACTCCCTTATCCCTCCATCCTTGTCCTCCTTTTTATCCTTCTCCTCTTTCTCCTCCTCTTCCACTCCTCCACTCCGTCATCCCTCCATCCCTTTCCTCCTGTTTTTCCTTCTCCCCCTTCCCACCATTTCTTCTCTTCTACTCATCCACTCCCTCATCCCTCCATTCCTTTCCTTCTTTTCTGCCCTCCTCCCCCTTCTCCTCTTTCTCCTCCTCTTCCACTCCTCCACTCCCTCATCCCTCCATCCCTTTCCCCCTTTTCTCCTCCCCGTTCTCCTCTTTGTCCTTCTCTTCTACTCCTCCACTCCCTCATCCCTCCATCCCTTTCCTCCTTTTTGTCCTCCTCCCCCTTCTCCTCTTTCTCCTCCTCTTCCACTCTTTCACTCTGTCATCCCTCCATCTCTGAGAGTCTGGTTCCCACTGAGTTGTGGGAGAGGTCATCCTCTCGTCCCCGACCGGAACCCTGCCCCCGCAGATGTGCAGCTATAAATACACAACACGCATAAAAACACCCCCATACACACACACACACACACACACACACACGCACACACATACATACTTACACACATGCAGACACACACACACACACACACACATGCAGACACACATACACACACATACACACACACACAGACACACACACACACACACACACACACACACACACACACACACACACACACATACTTACACACATACACACACAGCTAGAATCCACATACACACACGAGAGTCCTGTGTTGCCACCCCACCCCCCCCGAAAAAAAATGCAACATCAAAAAAAAAAAAACAGATATCAATCAACAAGCGACTAGTTAACGGTGACTATTTTCTCTTGTGACCATTTGAAATGAGCCTCCTCTTCAAACAAACACATCTCTGGGTGTGTTCTGTGTTCTCTGGGTGTGTTCTGTGTTCTGGTCCACAGTGGGTTCCACTCAGCGGTTCTCACTCAGACAGCTCTGACAGTCGGTCTCCAGTGAATTAGAACCCTGTCTGAGGGGTGGGGTTCTTGCGAGATCTATGGGAACGTTGTGGCCTTTCGAGAACCACTAATGCCAACAGGTTATCAAAAAAAGCAAAAACAGTTCAACGAGCAAGTTTCAGCTTCTAGATTATTCTTCGAGACTGTTTTATGACCACTGGGGGACTCTTATATGTTTATGAGGACGGTCATAAATTCTGGAGACACTACTACATGTAGAGTAGAGAACAAGTACTTGTAGGCTCATGTAAATACCTAAGGAGAAGAACTAATACTACTAGTACAACTTATACACTAGTACTCATACAAACATGGAGAACACTTCACACTGTGCCAAAACTGCAACTGCGATACTAACAATCATCAACTACAGATCGCAGTCTGATTCCTTTGATTGCTTTTGGAATGAAATGTGAATGAGTGTGAATTACTCCTCCATAATTGGGGGGTACCACCTTTATACAGGGGATACTACCTTTTACATATTGCATTAATTACATTAATCGTCGGTTCCCCCCTAACCCTGCTACTTTTGTCTCTTTGGGGGCTACTGGGTCTTGATCAGGGGGTACCGTACCCCCTCAGTACACCCTGTAATTTGAACTATGATGAAATGTCCCAGCTGTCAATGAACAACACATTGCTGTGGCACACCAATTAATTTGAGCAGAACTTCGTTTCTATTATCTCTCTGGTTGCTCGCATTAACAAGATACCATATTTGACAGCAATCCGGTTCAGCTAGTCAAAATGAAGAGGTATCTTTGCGAAACATGAAGTAATACCTGAATAACAACAACAACACCTGATGTAACAGACAGGCAGGTATATTCGGTGTGGACAGAGAGCACCCAGTGCAACACTATTACATTACAGATGATTGTACATTCACATGTTTGTGTGTTTGTACAGGTGGGACTTCAAGACTGCTTGAGTGAACTGATATAATCATGATCTAAGCATCTTGTCTAAACTGTCCAGTCTTCTTACGAACTGAAGATGAAAGAGATGTACACATCCAAAACAAATATACAATCGCAGGTGTTAGTGTAGTAAGTGTTTCACAAGAGGTGGTCTGCAGTGCACACTGTTTTTCTCCAGAAAATGATTTTATTTAAAAAACAAGGCAGTGTTTTGATCCCATCGGATCTTCATCAGGCCAAAGAAGGTGATGAAGATGATAAAGATCCAATGGGATCGAAACATTGCCGTGTTTTTTTTAATATCTTCATACTGTCTAACTGTTAACAGGACCATTATGATGATGGTGACGTCACATAACAGTGTCTCATTCCAGGACACGGTACGGTTTCTAACTAGAGTGTAACATGGCTTCATCAGTCACATAATGCATACAACAGAGAACACAGAAAAGATCGGTGTGAAAAATATGACATCACAGGACACACAATTGCTCGTTGGTACTTATGAGTTCAACTTTATGTAGTACGATTACGATTACGAGTACATGATACACACACAGGCTGTGCTTAAGATAAAGATCATTTCATATGACAAGCATTAACTCCATAAGGAGCAAAGATGCGTGACAAAACGTCACGAAGGTCATCATATGGTGTAGTGTTTCTGGTGCATGTCATATCATGCAGAAAAGTACTCTGTCCACACACACACACACACACACACATACACACACACACACACACACACACATACACATACCCACACACATACGCACACACACACACACACACACACACACACACACACACACACACACACACACATCATATCATGCAGAAAAGTACTGTGTGTCCATCTGTGGAGGAGCAGAATGAGAACTGACAGTGCACGATGTTTCTGTGCCATGCTGAGATGGGTGCATTGATCAAGTCAAGTGTAAGCACCGACGTGTGTATTTGTGTGTGTGTGTGTGTGTGTGTGTGTGTGTGTGTGTGTGTGTGTGTGTGTGTGTGTGTGTATGTGTGTGCACGTGTGTAATGTAGTGTAGTGTGTGTGTGTGTGTGATCTTGTATGTGTGTGTTTGTGTGTGCATGTGAGTGCATGTTCGATTGAGTGTGAGTACCTTATCTTTTGCGTGTCTGTGTGCCATTGTGTTATGTTCACAGCGGGTGTTTTGTAGGAGGGCGTTGACATAAAGACCTGCATTCTTTGGATTCTTATTAGTTCTGCTTGAAGCTTCAGCGGGCACCGGTCTGCCTCTCCGAAGGTTACCCTTTGCCATTAAACGTGGCCTGACATGGGGTGAGGTTTAGTTAACCAGAGTTAATGTGTTGCAGCGTCCAGCTCCGCTCAACCGCACACATTTCCCATGGCAACCGCTTCTCTGGACAAAACACAAACAAGCCCTCCCAAATTCAAGCCCCTCCAATTTCCTTCTTTTCCCTCGCTTCTGATTTTTTCCCCTCTTTGCAGTATATCATCCGCTTGTTTTGACTTATCACAAAGCTGTTTTGTACACTGAGCATGTATGATGGGATGGGAGGCAGGAAGACTTTTAATTAGAATGATCACTTTGACTCTGCTTGAACTTGGGACAGGAAGTGACCTCAACTTTTCCAGGAAGTGACCTCAACTACAGCTACAGTAGGTTCTTTTCCTGGCTGACCCATGATGTGGCTTTAGAATAAAAGCTAGCAGGATACAAGCACAATACTGCAAACAGACATGGAGAAAAAAGATAAAAGGCGAAAAGAAAAGAGAAGAAACCATAAGTAAAGAAAGACATGTACTCTATTGTGGTCAGTGTCTGCTCTGTCTGTTCAGTTCTAATGGCAGTCATAGCTCAGAAGACTACAGCCCTGGACAGTACTGTACTACATAAATAGTTATGAATAGCCTACTAATTTCTACCACTATTAAGCTTTATGAAGGCATTATAAGCCTTTATGAATATGTTTATAGAGTGTTGTGAATACAACCTTCATAATAAGAGTTACCAGCTGTATAGAGATAGACTTGATGTTTATAGATATAGCGGTATAGAGATATATAAGAGATATAGCAGTATAGAGATATATAAGAGATATATCAGTATAGAGATATATAAGAGATATAGCAGTATTAAGATATATAAGAGATATAGCAGTATAGAGATATATAAGAGATATAGCAGTATAGAGATATATAAGAGATATAGCAGTATAGAGATAATAACCCTACAGCCCTATGGTCTGGTCTGTGTTCCAACCCATTACATGGGAGCTTATGGACCCAGGCTTAGTCAGCGTAGGGGCCCACGCCTGCAGCCACATGACACACACACACACACACACACACACACACACACACACACACACACACACACACACGAAATATGGCTGTAGCCCCTCTGTGAAGCATTAGCTCCTCCATAGGGTCACTTCCTTATTAACAACAGGGGAGGGAGGGTGTGTGTGTGTGTGTGTGTGTGTGTGTGGAGGGGGAGGGGGGGGGGGGGGGGGGGGGACTGGGGTCTGCGGTAGGGGGGGGTCTGTGTCAACTCTATCACTCATTTAACAAGGCCAAAAGCCAATGTACCCTCAGGCTGGACACACACACACACACACACACACATTGGTATTTATGTGGACATTTCCACACACTCATACTCACACATACCCAAATCTTAGCAAATAGACATAGAACATGTATGAACGTTAGGCCAACATAGAGAGAAAGAGCGGGGTGGGGGTGGTGAGAGAGAGAAAGAGAGAGAGAGAGAAAGAGAGAGAGAGACAGACAGAGAGAGGCAAGAGAGAGAGGGAGAGTAAGGGAGAGAGAGAGAGAAAGACAGAGGGAGAGAGAGAGAGAGACAGAGACAGACAGGGAGAGAGATTTTTACTTTGACATGTTGTCAGATGGCAAACAAAGGCAACAAAAGAGCTTCCTTCCTCACTGCTTGTGTGGTTAAGTCACTCATCAGCATATTGTATAAGTGTGTGCTGGAAGGTTTCTGTTTGTCTCTGTCTCTCTCTCTATATCTTTCTGTCTCTGTCACTGTGTGTGTATGTTTGCCTAAAAGTAAGTAGTTTTGTGTGTGTATGTGCGTGTGTGAGTATGTGTGTGGATGTGTGTGTCTGCGTAAGTGTGTGTGTGTTGTTTTAACATTTGGAGGCCACTGACATATTGACCCTACTTTGAGTCCTTCATGAGAATAGACAACAGGGAGCATTGTGTGTGTGTGAATGTGTGTGTGTGTGTGTGTGTGTGTGTGTGTGTGTGTGTGTATCTCTCTCTCCATCTCTATCTCTCTCTCTCTCTGTCTTTCTGTCTCTCTCTTTCTCACAATACACAGATTTACATTATTTATATTATGTACATTTTTGTGATGTAGCTCCCACTCTCTCTCTCTCTCTCTTTCTCTCTCTGTCTCTCATTCACATTTTCTTTCTGTCTCCCTCTATTTCTCACATACATACCGATTTAAAGTACAATTTTACGCTGTGAATACATACATAACACCCATAATGTCCTGTACTTTTCTTGTATGGGACAAATATGAAAGTGGCCATTATTTCTGAGTAGCTCATGTCGGTACCACCAGTAGTACTCGGGGTGAGGAGTCAGATATGTGACAAAACTTATTCTGCTTTGGTATCTGTTGACACCCAGCCAGCCACACACACACACACACACACATACACACCCACACACACACACACACACACACACACACACACACACACACACACACACACACACATTGACACTTACAAGCTGTGTCTCTACGGACTATCGAGTTTCGCTTTGTTTACCAGGCCGACATGCCGTCTCCCACGGTTACACTTCCTGGTGCACCCCACGACTGGCCCCGAGAACAAGCCGTCCCTCTCTCCCACGACGACCTCTTCTATCACTCCATCTCTCTGTCTCCCTCCCTCTCTCTCTCCCACGACTCTATCTCTGTCTCCCGCTTTCTCTCTTCATCTCTTAGTCTTCCTCCCTCACGCTCTCTCTGTCTCTCCCATGACGACCTCTTTCTTTCCCTCCATCTCTCAGTCTCTCCCTCACTCTCTCTCTGTCTTCCACGATGACTTCTTCAACTTCTATTTATGTATAAATATCCTCCCCTTTACCCCTCATGTCAGCAACTGTGGCACAAGAGTTTCCCTGTATCACAAAATATATGCGACAATAAAACTGAACTAAGCTTTCTCTCTGTCTATCTGTCTGTCTATCTTTCTCTCTCTCTCTCTCTCTCTCTCTCACACACACACGACCACCTTTTTCTCTCCCGCCATTCCTCCATATCCCTCTCTCTCTTTTTGTTGTTAATTCTCAGACAGTTTAAAACAGTAAGCTCCCACCACAGACTTCCAACTCCAACACTCACACTGCTCTGCAATAAACACCTAGCCTAGCCTAGCCTGCCCACATTCGCGAGCGCTAACACCATGCATGAAGACTAATTGTTTCGTTGTTCTGGATTTTTCCATTACACCACCTGGACACGAGATCCCCAAATAGGGTATTTCCCCCAACTCACCCCCCCACACACACCGTGCCCCCACTGACCCCCCCCTGAGATGGTACCAGCACTACCAGCCCTATATGGTCATCCCCACACAAACGGACAGACAGGCAAACGTCTTGCTATTTATACGAGCAATTATGGGCCTGCAAACAGACGTTAATCAC
>CM059284.1:5530499-5532999 GCA_030347295.1 Setipinna tenuifilis | reverse complement strand
TGCACTTCCTGAACTTCCCCCACTTAAATCACCGCCTCTGGAGTTCTCCCTCCGCATTCTGTTTGATTCTAAGCCTTTGATGCTCCTCTCTCTTTCTAAAAAAAATGAGTGGCGTCAATCAGGAAGGTAATCTACCTGCAAGGTTAGGGGACGTTTTTTTATTTTTTTGTTTTGTTTTGTTTTTTTTTTTTTTTAAAAGCTGAGCATCTTTCATCTGTTGGATAGAGAAGAGCTGGATAGGGAAGAGAGATGCACTATCTGCCACAAAGCTAAAAAAAAATCTTCTCAGGATGCTGAGCAACTGTGACGCAGAAATCCCATCACCTGTCATATCTCCAAACCTGCTCTGTCACACCGATGGCCATAGTATTTATTTTGGGCTACAGCTATGCAGTGGAGTGGGTTTTGTGTGTGTGTGTGTGTGTGTGTGTGTGTGTGTGTGTGCGTGTGTGTGTGTGTATGCATGTCTCTGTGTGTGGGTGCAGGGGAGTGGGTTTTGAGACGATGACATCTGTTTTTATCTGTGCTGCTATTGACCACACATACCACAGCCATGAAATAACAGTGCCTACAGGAATATTTAAGTTTAGCCCCCAGGCAGGTGTTATTGTGAAATAATATTGTATATATATAATATAATATAATATATAATACGTCTATATAAAAATAATAATCATCATAACAACATGGCTGAGCTTATTGTTATATAATGGGGAGGCATTGCATGTAACACTGAAAAGTGAATTATGTTTCAGATTTAGTTCTAAGTCTTCTGATATTGATCTGTCGATGAGATACATAAACCTTGAGTGTTCTCTGTGTTCCAAAATCTACCCGTTAGTCTCTCATTAAATCACCAAAACTCAATTAAGCTTTCCTCATATGCGGAGATGCTTAACTACACAAATCCTGAAGGTTTCTGCACACCGCCTTCCACTTGGCTTATGACATACTTTTCGCTCATGCAAATAAAATTGCCGAATTTTGAAAAGTGTACCATAATGCGGAAGCTAGCGTGCCAAAGCTGATGACAGTGACGGGATGTCCTTGTGTGTGTGTGTGTGTGTGTGTGTGTGTGTGTGTGTGTGTGTGTGTGTGTGCGTCCGTGTGTGTGCAAGTGTGTGTGTGCACATCCGTGTGTGTGTGTGCTCGTGACACTTACACATTTTTCAGCAGAACTGCCGTGACTTCCAGCCCTGAGGACTGCCATCTGCCGGAGGAAGCCAGCGAATCTGGGGGGGATGGGGGTAGGTGGGGGGGTGGATAAATGGGGGGGGGGGGGGTGGATAGTGAAATGGAAAAGGGAAGGCATGGAACGAGAAAGATGGACAGAAAAACATAGACGGAGAGGCAGAGACAGACAGGGGTGTGCATTGGGAAAGGGAAAAAAGGCGGGGGGTGGGGGATGTATAGGGAGATGGAAAGGAAAGAAGGGAAGACAGGGAATGATGAAGATGGATGGAGAAACAGACAGAGAGGCAGAGAGGCAGAGACAGAGAGGGGGGTGAGCATTGAGATGGAGAGGGAGAAAAGAAAGACAGGGAGAGAAGAAGACATGCACCAAAAAAGATGGACAGAGAAGCATATAAAGACAGAGGGGGGGTGAGAGAGACAGAGAGACAGAGAGACAGAGGTGGGGGGGTGAGAGAGAAACAGAGAGAGAGAGAAACAGAGGAAGAGAGCGAGAGAGAGATAGGAGTGCATAGTGATATAGAGAGGGAGAAAGGGAGTGTGAGGGAGAGAGAAAAGAGAGAGGATGTGTTATTTAACAGAAGAGTACATAAACATAACACTCATTAAGCTCATTAAAGATCATCAGCAACCTTTTCACACTGCCATATTGCCTGGAGGTGTCATGGCTGTTAACAACACACAGGCTTGTTTGTGACTATGGGTGTGACATTAGGGAATGCGGTTTATTTTCTCTATAGAGTGTCAGTATGATGACATACACCGTATCTGAACTCAATCACTGCCCTGAATGTGTAGAAGATTCTAGAACACGGTATAGTTCCATGCTGTGAGGAGATGGAAGGTTCTGGAATATGCTTCTGTGCATGTCCACATAACAAAGAGTTAAAAAATAAAAAAATGAAAAGATTGTGTTGTGTTTCAGCCTTTTGCAGATTACAACTGTGTTTGAAGGGCATGGAAATGTTTTACTTTTAAAATGTTTTTTATAATAAAATCTTTTTTTAAATGCAACAAAACACACACATGGCCCTGTGGAAATTTTTGATATACGGAAAAAATTACTGACATCGAAAGGCTTCCCCCCGCTGCTGAGGGCTTTTCTGCATTTGTCTGACGTAATGTGATGCTCAGTGCTAGCAACCTTACAGTAAGAGGAGAAAGATCACGCTTTGAGAGATGACACACTGCTATGATAACACACTGCTATGATAATACACTGCTACATGTTCGACTGTGGCGTATGTCTGGAGTACAGTATGTTTGCAAATGTGCGTGTGTGTGTGTGTGTGTGTGTGTGCGCGTGTGT
>CM059284.1:5517999-5525499 GCA_030347295.1 Setipinna tenuifilis | reverse complement strand
ACCTTCATGTGTGTTTCACTATGAATGCCATATTTTCACAATTACACAAAGGTGTAGCCCATGAAGAAAGGGGAGGATGCGCACTCCCAAGGAGGTGCAGGCCAGGACCAGAGATGTCAATCCCGGGGTCAGAAAGTAAAAACCCTGCCGCAAATTTGATCTGACCAGCCGTCGCTTCTTTTATCTCCCTTTATTTCCGACGTTTCGTTGGCCCAATGCCCTTTGTTGAGGTTCAAAGGCCAAAAGGTCATGGGGCCAAAATGTCGGAAATAACATCAAATAAAAGAAGTAACGTGGAACGTGCAGCGGTATTCTTACTTAGCATACAAGTGTGTCCCAAAAAGTCACAGAAAAATAGAATGCATGGAAAGTATCCTATTTATAACTGTAATGTCTTTGCCCCACAGATAAAATAAGATTGTTACTTAACAAAATGTTGATTTTTTTCTACTCAATATGAATACATCATATGAACATTGTCACTATTCCACTACTTCTGCTTTTGTAAGTCACTATGAATAAAAGTGTCTGGTAAGTGTAATGTAATGTAATGTATATGTCTGTGAAGATTCTCATTCATCCAGGTCATGTTAATTAAGGGAGTTAATTTGTAAGCAACTGGACTCCTTTCGTAGCTTGAAAAGCTACTTTCAAGCTACTAAAAGCAGTCCAGTTGCGTACAACTTAGCTCCCTTGACTGTAGTGTAATGTAATTAAAAATGTGTTTTTTTTCTATGCGTCCAGACTTTAGGGACAGCCTTTATAATTAATGTACTGCAGAACATATTTGCGTGTAGCTGCAGCCATGACTGTCCCTCGGTGTGGCCTGCCCCAGCAGAACTAATGTGGACACCTGCAGCTTCACCAGACCAGCAAGACCGCAACCTCAGAGGGACTTTTATTTTGACAGGCAAAGGAACTTCCTCCTGCAGTGTTGATTGATGGGGGGAGGCGGGGCATGAGGCTAAGTGCGAGACGTAAGGCTGTGATGTGATTGGCTGGGCTGTGATGTGATTGACAAGCAAAATCTTAACTCAGGGGGTGTCAGCATTCGAGTCAGTTGAAGCCAAGTGAATACAGACAGCCACTGGTTGAAGCCTGATATTTTGGGTATACCAAGATGGCTGCCAGTCATGTGACTCATAGGCTTCAACTCATGTCGGCCATCTTGGTACACCCAAAGTGAATGGATAAGCCCCACCCCCTGGCATCACTTTCAATAGCTGGCCTGGATTGCTTGTACCATTTTCAGCTATACTGCCTCCGTGGACCTGACCAAGCAGAACTAATGGCAGACATCTGCAGATTCAGCAGACCAGCAAAACCTCAATCTCAGGGGACTTTTATTTTGACAAGCAGAGCAGCTTCCTCCTCCAGTGTTGATTGATATGGAGGGAGGCGGGACATGAGGACAGACAGTGATAGGCAGTGGTGTGATTGGCTGGTGGGTGGGTGATTGGCTGGTGAGTGGGTGGGTGGGTGGGTGCAGGTGAGGTGAGGTGAGGTGAGAGTGCTCTAAGGTGTGTCAGGTGAGGTGACCGGGGGGATTGTTGCTGACTTGTGCGTGGGGTGAGGTGGGTTGGTGGGAGTTGGATGAGTGGGGGGATTTGGCTGGTGGTGGGTGGGTGGGTTGTTACCTGAGCGTGCAGCGAGGAGGGGTACGTGAAAGCGGGTGGGAGGGCGGGCGACAGCTCGGCGGGGTAGAGCGGGTAAGAGGCCCACACGTCTGGGCTGCCCGGGTACAGGGCAGGGACGGAGAGCTCATCTGCGGAGAGAGGAGGAGAGGTGGTGAGACGGAACAGAACAGAAAAGAAGGAGGAGAAGAAAAGAAAAGAAAAGGAAAGGAAAGGACAAGGAGGATGTTATGTTTTCTTTTATTTAATCTCCAACGTACTTATTTATTATCTCAAGTCTCCATGTGCAATACATCCCACCTACCCCCCCCCCCCCCATTGGATGTGACTTGTCTGTCTATCTGCCTTGTCTATTTCAAGTGTTTTATATGTAAAAAAAAAATTCTTTTAGCTTAATGCACCTTTTCGAAGCAAACACAATTTCATTGTATGGGTAAAACTGTGCGATGACAATAAAGTCTGTCTGTCTGTCTGTCTGTCTGTCTGTCTATCTATCTATCTATCTATCTATCTATCTATGTTCTGTTGACAAACTCAAACTTGATACCCGAGTGGAGGGTGGTTAAACTGGACTGAGTGCTGCATGTATTAAGATGATAACAGAATCACTGGAGACTCAGGGTTCCATTCTCGGCTTTACTTGAACAACCTCGAACCATTTTACAGGCATGCACAATCAACCACACATCCTGGCAATGACCTCATACTGTACTAAGGCCACTCAGTAGAACACAGAGTGCTTATTCTCAATCCACCACAGAGGACTTTGAATGAAGAAGGTTCTCGAAACAGGCCGGGGTGGAAACGTCTGGCTTTGGAAAGTTAAAGCCCTGTCATGTATTTGTTCAACCATGTTACTACACCAGCCGATGCTAATTAGCAAAACATTACATTACATTACATTACATTGCATTTGGCAGACGCTTTTATCCAAAGCGACTTACAATCAAGGGGGACATAAGCAATAGAGGAGGACACAGAGTAGAGACACAATAGACATATGTACTTCTGCATAGGGATAGAGAGAGAGAGAGTTTAGATTAGTGTTTGTTAGTTATATTAGTTTTGTTCAACCAGGTACATTAAATGCTATTAAACTACACTACATGTCATTTAGCTGTTGCTTTTATCCAGAGTGGCTTGCACTTATTTTGGTACATTACAGTAATAGTTCCTCTGGAGCAGTATGAGGTTAGATGCCTTACAGTGTATGAGGTAGAGGGACAGTCCCCCTGGAGCAACGTAGGACTAGAGATGCCTTACAGTGAATTAAGTGCATAGATAGTTCCCCTGGAGCAATATGGGGTTAGATGCTTTGCTCAAGGGCACATCATTCATTGATTAGCATTAAGCCACAGCTGCCAGATGAACCTATTAGAAAAAAAAAACGTCTGTTTTGCACACAGGATGAGCTAACATATAGTAGGACTTTAACTTTCTAAAGCTTGAGCTATCCTCCTCTGAGGAAAAATGGATGTTCTCATTAAGAGGTCAGAGTGTGAGGAAAAAACTCGACCCATTCAGCAACAACACAGAAACCAAAACAAGCAACAGCTAGTTTTGTAGCATAAAAACTCTAAAAAACATCTAATTCTGTTTCGAGAAAAAAAGACATATTGTGACTAAAGCCTTTATAAACATCTCTATTTGAGTGTCAAATATCTCGTCTCTTGCCAGAAAACAGGCTAGGTATGTGTTGAGTCATGCAAAGAGCCAACTCTTCCTTTGCAAAGAGAAATGGAGGACGGTCAAAATGATTTAGTAAAGCGATTTGAGTTACTGCAACTGCAAATTGGACACAGCAGTGGAGAGAATGTGTAGACCAATGAAAGTGCTTGGGTGAGACGGTGCAATGTTGTTGTCGTGGTGACCTGCCTACGGGAAAACTATCAACAGTTCAGAACTGTAGGAAAGTTGAATTAAAGGCCCAAAAAAATAAAACAGACTCAGACTTCCTTAGGAAAACAAAAAAGCGGAAGACTTTTTGGTACTAATTTTTTCTGGCAGTAATCAAACGCAACATTAAAAAACCTAGATGCAAAAAGCTGGTCTTTTGTGTACCTCATACTTCAAAAAAAAAACCTAGATCAACAAAAAGGATTAAAAACAATCTCTGCTCGGATAATTGCATCAATTTTTCTCACAGATTAGTCAAGTCATTACGTCATGTCCTAGTTTAATCGTTCCCTTCCATATTTTTTTCCGTTTTTTCTTTCTTTCCTCCCTTTCCCGTCCTGGGACCGCGAGGCCTGTTGCTTCACCCAGGCTGATTGGAGATAAGAGAGTGTTTAGTCATTTAACAGGAATGCTAAGCAATAGAGCTGAGTACACACACACACACCAACTTACACACACACAAACATACCAGCCTACACACACACACACATACCAACCTACATACACACACACACACATACACACACACACACACACACACACACACACAAACATACCACCAGCCTGCACTACACACACCAACCTACATATACACACACACACACACACACCTCAACCTACACACACACACATACAGACATAACACCATTCTGCACACACTCTGCCAGTCCAAAAGAGCTTTTGTGTGTGCTTAATGCCTGACAAAATATTTTACTGTGTCAAAAAACAAAGCACGGGGCTGCGCTGTCAAGAATTTCCTCATAATACCTCAGACATGCTTGGCTCAGTCCAAAAGACTACACCTAAGAGGCCATACGCATTTGAGAAACCGACGGGGAGAGAGAGAGAAAGAGAGAGAGAGAGAGAAAGAGAGAGAGAGAGAGAAAGGTAAAGAGAGAGAGTGAGAGAGAGACAGTAAAAGAGAGAAAGAAAGAGAGAGAGGTGGGGGGGGAGAAAGAGAAAGAGAGAAAGTGTTCATGTCTAGTTGTTCACATTTATCTAACATGTATTACCGATCTATATTACCAATATTACCGATTTGTTATTTGTACATTTTCTGCAAAACTTCACACATACTTTGTGGCTGTTATAAGAGCTTTGTGTCGAGCTGATAGCTGAGAGGACCCTTTAGCCAGGAGGGGGGGGGGGGACTGAAACATTACCCAGAAAAAGAGACTAACAAAATATTTACTTTAAAAGGATGTGAAACTACTCACGCAACCCTAACTCTAAATGACAAAATCTCCACCCCCCCACCCCCCCTTCTTCCAAGGCTGCTTTCATGACGGCTGAGACTTAAGTGTGTAAATGACAGCGCTGTTTTTTCATCTTGACCAGTCAGCATACACATTCACACCCCCCCCCCCCCCCCCCCCACACACACACACACACACACAAAGCTTACTGGAAAAAAAACTGACGTTGACAGGAACCGAGAGAAGAATCTTGCAGAGTAACTTATTTTCACTTGATGAGTCAGATCGGATCATCACCCTGCAATGGTCACCAAAGCTAAACGCTACACTTCAGGCCGCACACATAAACGAAACGAAAAAGCAAGACTACAAAACTGACCTGTGGGAGGGATATTTTAAGGCTTAAAATATAAAATAAAATGTTTTCCATATGGTCTCGCTGTATCCCAGATTTTCACCTGTCGTGGGGGTTTCTGGAACACAACTACCGTGGTACCTTTTCTCCAGTACCACCAACATCACCAGTCTCCTCCGTCCTGGTCTGTTGTTCCCCTTTGTATTTTTCCTCCCCTTACCTCTGTTTTTTTCCCAATACTGTGTGTTTGTACTGTGTACTGTATGTAATGTATGTCTCTATACTTTGTGTCTGTACTGTCCTGTACTGTATGTCCCACCATTCTGTGTTCTTACTGTAAAGCGTCTTTGAATATCCTGAAAAACGCTATAGAAATCCTATATATTATCCTATATATATATTATTATTATTATTATTATTTATAGGCAGGCCAACACTGTAACTTGAACATCCATACTGAAGAAATGATCCCTACTGTGGTACCGTCAGTGCCAAGACTGCCACGTAGGCTTGGTTCAGTGTTTGCTAAACATCAGTCTGTGCTTCTTGACATTTAAACATTTATCTCAGCCGTCTTGCTTCTTGTACACGTCCCTGCGTGTGTTTACCTCCTTGGGTAAACTTTCTCATCTGAGGATAGCGTCCCATTCTGGCAAAGCATGGGGTAGGGGGCGCATGTCCAACAGTATTTGGATGCCTGATAAAGACTGTAAGACTGAAATGTTGTTTCTTTTCTCAATGCTTCATTACGCCATTTCGTTATTGTGTTCAACTGCTCCGGTGCCACTGGACTGCAGGAAATGTTGTCTTGTTGTGACCTTGCCAAACTTTAAAGCACTTTGAGCTGCATTTTGTGTGTATGAATTGTGCTATACAAGTAAAGATTATTATTATTATTATTATTATTATTATTATTATTTTCTAATAAAATATAAGGGTCTTTTTCTTTGGCATCCCATTCTGCCCACCCATAGGCATTCAACATGTGATGCTTGTTAGCTTAGCATAGCTTCACCTAGCTAATCTCCACTATGCTCTGTGTACAATTGGCAGCTGATTCACATAAGCTGTTTTTTGATTAGCATTTTAACTTGTGTTGTAGCAGTCAAGTTTCTCTGTCTCAGTCTGGTGAAATGAATCAAGGTGTAATCTCTACTGACCTCACCTTAAAAAACTACAAACACAAGGTAAGACCTGCACTCAACCACCTGGTCTTCCACCGCACACACACAGTCTCACACACACACACACACACAATGTCTCACACAAACACACACATACACACAAACACACATACGCACACACACAGTCTCTCACACACACACACACACACACACACACACACACACACATACGCACACACACAGTCTCACACACACACACACACACACACACACACACACACACACACACACACACACAATGTCTCACACAAACACACACATACACACAAACACACAGTCTCACACACACACACACACACACACACACACACACACACACACACACACACACACACATGCTGCACGCCATAGGAGAGTAAGACAGCCGGCTGGGACCCCAAGTTTACAGAGCGTTCAGCAATCTGAGCACACACACACACACACACACACATAAACACACACACACACACACACACACAGTCACACACAGCAATCTGAGCAGTAATCCAGCTCCAATCCTCCCAGGAGGAGCCCATGGGCTACTCTAATAGCCGCATGTTTACATTGCAAACCCCCTTTAGAGCAGAGCACTCGCCCTCCCTGCACTCAGGGACGGCACACAGTAGCCCAGCTGAAGGAGGGGAGTTACTGTAAGATGGGGGGCTTCAAAATGGGGTGGATGTACAGTGGTCTCAGCTGATTAAGAGGGGCCAGGGGCTCAATTTGGGGGGGGGTTAGGGGGGCATCGGGTGGAGGGACACATTTGGATTGGGGTCCGGGTTGGAGGGGCTGGTTACTCACAGGGGTCTCAGCTGATTAAGTTGGGGCCAGGGGCTTAAGTGGGTGGGCGGTAGGAGTTTTAGGGGTGCATTGGGTGGAGGGACACACTAAGATTGGGGTCCGGGTGGGAGGGGTGGTTACTGACAGGGGGCTCGTCTGATGAAGGGGTATCCGGGGCTCTTTTGGATGGGGGGGGGGGGGGGTGGTTTAGGGAGTCATTGGCTGGAGGGACACATTACGATTGGGGTCCGGGTGGGAGGGGTGGTTGCGAACAGGGGTCTCAGCTGATTAAAGGGGGGTCCAGGGGCTCAATTGGGTGGGTAGAGGGGGTTAGGGGGGCATGGGGTGGACAGTAGCCAGGCTAAGGGGGGTGTTACTGTAAGATGGGGTCCTTCAAATTGGGGTGGGGGTGCATTGTATGTGTGTGTGCGTGTGGGGGCGGGGGTGGTTGCACAGGGGTCTCAGCTGATTAGTGG
>CM059284.1:5502999-5512999 GCA_030347295.1 Setipinna tenuifilis | reverse complement strand
CTGTCTGTATATCATCCATCTATCCTTTACTGCCTGGGCTACAGACAGACGCTCATTTGTTCTCTGCTGTTTGTGGGGCTTGTTTATATGAAACATTTATATGAATATAAGTGGAACATCTCTCATTATCCTGTGGTGTGTCGATCGCAATGATGATGGCGCAGTGGAAATGTTTGTCGCGTTTTAGAGAAACCGAAATGAGGCATGACTAGTCCCTATGATCATTGCGGTCTCAAATACGCGCGCACACACACACACACACACACACACACACTGGCGCGCACACACACACACACACACACAAATACCCCCTCACTTTGAGTCACCCCGTGGCTGACGCAGCAGGCCCATGTCACCATTTAAAAATACAAAAACAGCTTCTAGCAGCCACATATCAGAGGGGAAATCTAATACCTCTTTTGTGAGACCCCTCCCCAACACACACACACACACACACACACACTGCCGCGGACACTCACATGCACACACACACGCATGCAGACACACACTGGCACACACACAAACACACGCACACACACACACAAACACACACATGCATACACACTTTTCACATAGCCAGGGGGAGACATGAAGAGTGTGTGTGTGTATGAGTGGGGACATTTTTCAATTCTCGACTCCTCCGTTTTTTATTTCTGATGTGCGTCTCGGGGGAAAATCAGCCCCAGGAGCAAGAGGTTTTATTGCGGCGCGCAGGAACAGTTGAGCTGCTGTGTCTACTCCTCAGGTATGCTTTGTAATGCTCTCACTGCCTCATCCTCCCAAAAAACAAAAGAGTCATCGTCATAGAGACTGTTGTTCAGATTTAAACTTAACCGATTCAGCCAGAAACCGACTCTGCTCTAAGTATCATAGAGACTGTTGTTCCGATATAAACTTAACTGATTCAGGCAGGAATTGGCTCTGCTCTAAGTATCATAGAGAGTGTTGTTCAGATATAAACTTAACTGATTCAGGCAGGAACCGGCTCTGTTATAAGCCTAATCTGGCCCAGGTCTGCCTCTGATGTGGCTCTAGACTGGTACTGATCTGTGTCTCTGTTAGCTCCAGTAGTTAAACCGGCTTTTGTAAGTAAGGGGAGCCCTTCCTTACTTACAGTGGGTAATATCTGACTCTACTGTATTGCTATACATACATACTATATTTATAGTGTGTATTTACTGTACATACATACATGCTATAAACACTGTAGCAGATGGAGCTCAGCTCTGGCTGTATTGTCGAGGTAAGGAGGCAGAACTAAGGTCCAGAGTGATCTAGCCCAATCTTAACTCTGACTGGCTCCAGTATGGTCCATAGAGCCTGATATGGCTCTGATTTGGGCCTGATTTATTCAATTTCCCTCTGATATGGCTTTACACCTCTAATCTAGCCTCGATGTAGGACCGATCTAGTCTTGATATACAGTGCCCTCCATAATTATTGGCACCCCTGGTTGAGATGTGTTAAAAGCCTTAAAATAAATTCAGTGTTTATTGCAGAAGAATACTGTCACACTGAAAACTTTAGGAAAATGTAGCCTTCAACTCAAATGAATTGTAAGAAAATAAAAAACTCCCTGTCTAAAAAATAATTATTTTTCATTAAATCACCTGTTCCACAATTATTGGCACCCTTAACAATTCCCAGGAAATAAATATAATTGAAGCATTTCTGTCATTTCTACAGTAGTTTACAAAGTTTACCAGAGTATGTAGGAACATTTAATTAGTAATTCATCACTTCCTGTTTCCCTGGGGTATAAATATGACGTGACACCGAGGCCATTTCTCTTATCCACTCTTAAACATGGGAAAGACAAAGGAACACAGCATACAAGTGAGGCAGATGTGCGTCGACCTTCACAGGTCAGGCAGAGGCTACAAGAAGATTGCCACTCAACTGCAGCTGCCCATATCCACTGTGAGAGGAATAATTAAGAAGTTCAAAACAACTGGAACAGTGGTAAACAAGCCTGGACGAGGACCCAAGTTTATTTTGCCACCACGCACAGTGAGGAGGATGGTAAGAGAAATCAAAAGATCTCCAAAGCTCACTGTTACAGAATTACAACAAATGGTAGCATCCTGGGGTCACAAAGTCTCCAAATCAACCATCAGGCGCTGTCTACACGCCAACAAGCTGTTTGGGAGGCATGCACGGAGAAAACCTTTCCTCACTCACAATCATAAACGCAAACGTCTGGAGTTCGCCAAGCGGTATTGGGGCTTCAACTGGGACCGTGTGCTTTGGTCAGATGAGACCAAGATTGAGCTTTTTGGCAACAAAACACTCTAAGTGGGTCTGGGGTGCCACGAAAGATGCGCATGCTGAAAAGCACCTCATACCCACTGTGAAGTATGGGGGTGGGTCAGTGATGCTGTGGGGCTGTTTCGCTTCCAAAGGCCCTGGGAACCTTGTTAGGGTGCATGGCATCATGAATGCTTTGAAATACCAGGACATTTTAAATCAAAATCTGTTGCCCTCTGCCCGAAAGCTGAAGATGGGTCGTCACTGGGTCTTTCAGCAAGACAATGACCCTAAACATATGGCCAAATCTACACAGAAATGGTTCACCAGACACAAAATCAAGCTCCTCCCATGGCCATCTCAGTCCCCAGACCTCAACCCCATTGAGAACCTGTGGGGTGAGCTGAAGAGGAGAGTACAGAGAAGAGGACCCAGGTCTCTGGATGATTTAGAGAGATTCTGCAAAGAGGAATGGCTGAAGATCCCTCTTTCTGTCTTTTCCCATCTTGTGAAACATTATAGGAGAAGATTAGGTGCTGTTTTGTTGGCAAAAGGGGGTTGTACAAAATATTAACACCAGGGGTGCTAATAATTGTGACACACATTATTTGATGTCAAATAATTATTTCTTTATGTGGGATTTTTTCCCCACTGAATAAATGCACTTGTATTGAAGGTTGGATTTTTCTCTTTTTTTCCATTAAGGTCCCATATTATTTAGAAAAAAAAAAAAATTATTAGAAGCTAAAAAACACATCTCAACCAGGGGTGCCAATAATTATGGAGGGCACTGTAGGCCTGGCTGTTGTGCTTGTTTAGCCCTGATTTGGCACTAATTTAATGACTGATGCCAGACTGTTTGTGTGTGTGTGTGTGTGTGTGTGTGTGTGTGTGTGTGTGTGTGTGTGTGTGTGTGTGTGTGTGTGTGTGTGTGTGTGAGAGAGAGAGAGAGAGAGAGAGACATGCAGAGTGGCATATGTGTGAGTGTGAGCACTGGAGTGTGTGTGTGTGTGTGTGTGTGAGTGTGTGTGTGTGTGTGTGTGAACTGTAAACATCTGCAAAACCATACAACCCTTCATTAATTTTAAGGTCTTAAAACTGAGTACTGGGAGGACAAGAACGATATGAAAATAAACAACCAATAGACACAGGCGAACTGTGAATTCCCCACTCTTCTCTATCCTGGATAAAGTGTACACACACACACACACCACACACACACACACTCACACACACAGACACACAAACACATACACACACACACACACACACACACACACACACACACACACACACACACACACACACAAACACACACCACACACACACACACACACACACACACACACACACACAAACACACACACACACACACACACACACACACACACACACACACACACACACACATATTTCACAATTGATTGTGTGAATGCACCTGCTGCACTGCTCAAAGGATTTTTACTCTGGCAAGGTCAGACCTTCCTCCTAGCTCCGCTAACGGAGATTACACTTAAGTCCCGGATCGATACGCTCCGTTTTAACTCGCCAACCCAACGCTGCTTCATTAGGTGCAATTAGTGTGATGGGGGTGAGAGTACAACAAGGCAGGAGGGAAAACACCAGGCAGGTTTAAGCCACACAAAGCACAGAGCTGGATATATATATATATATATATATATATATATATATATATATATATATATATATATATATATATATAAAAAAAACTTTATCTAGTTTATCCTTCCTGTCTCTCTGCATGTGGCGTTTCATTCTAATAAATTAGACAACTCAAAGGCAACAAACTTAGAGGAATACAATAGGACAAAATAGAGCAAAAGTGAACAGTCAAAACAAGTCGAACACAGTCTAATGCTACTCCACTGGTCTGTTAAATCATAGCTCATTATAGGTGTTCTACTGGTGAGGTCTAGAGTGTTTAGTGAACTCAGGTAAAGTTAATGGGGTCTATTTGGGCTGGGAATTAATCAATCGCAAATCGAGATCATGATAAAATTCAGGTCAATCACGATGATCAGCCTTGGACATATTTAATCAATCACATGGCAGATCTCTAAAGTTGATGTCACTTTGAACAAAAAAACATTTCACAATGTCAGCTGCCTGCTGATGGTTTGGTTATGACCAAGATGACATGGAATAAATAAAGACGGTATGTAAGAAAATTGTATTTTCATGTTTACTAAATAATAATATATCAATTCCTAAGCTAACCTCAGTCCTTTCCACAGTGGTACACTATAAACGATGATTTGTTGATGCAACATATCCCAAACTAGCCATCTTGTTGCTTTGGCTGAGTTAAAGTAAATGGGTAACTCCCAAACCCATAGGTAATACATGTGATACCAAGCACTGGCATACCTTAACTCAGTTAATGCAACAAGATAACTTGACTGAGTTAGGTATTCTTTCTAGTGTACCATGCCAAATAACTAGAACTACACTAGTCATCTGTTGAATTAATTAGCATGCCTGGTTGATCACTAGCGATGCTCTAGCTATCTTGTTGCTTTGGCTGAGTTATTACCCATAGGTAATACATGTGATACCTAGCACTGGCTTAACCTTAACCCAGTTAACGCAACAAGATAACTTGACTGAGTTTGGTATAGAGTGCCCCAGTGACTTCCGTTTTACTTCCGCTACACGGGACCTCGGAAGTCAGAAAAAATGAATGGGGTTCAATGAGAGCAAAAAACTATTTTCTGGTCCCGTATGAATTGTACCATGAATGGGACATATGCTATTTGTCAGTTTTAAATATAATTTTTCATACGAAGAAAACCACGATTCACAGCGAAGAAGTTTGATGGTGGCAGGTTTTGTGAGAGGCCGCTTTGTGAACTACAGTTCTTCGCTGCTGTCGACGCGAATGAAATACGTCATCACTGAAATTGTGCAAAACGAAAGAAGGAACAGCCATTCCTGCTGGAATGCGCACATTGAGGCACAAAACACACTGGCATCTCTGTTATAAATGTATATTTACTGCTAACATAGAACGGAGAAAGAGTAGGCTAATGATGGGACGTGACGTCAACAACGCGACGTAGTCTTTCTCAATTTTGTTTTCGCTACAGCTTTTATCTGAACAACAGCACAACAAACGGTAAAACGTTTTACATGAAAAAACACCATTTTAATCCACAAACAACATATTTCATTTCAGGGGCATACAACGACTGGGACCAGAAAATAGCTATTTTAGTCTCATTGAAACCCATTCATTTTTTGCGAGCTCATAGGTCCCATGAAATCGAGTGGAAGTGGCGTCACTGGGACACTCTATTGTTTATAGTGTACTATGCTAAATAACTACACTAGTCATCTGTTAGCTAGCATGCCTGTTTGATGACTAGCGAAGCTGCTGTGTCTTAGCTGCTTTGGCTGAGTTATTGCCATCTTGATCTTAATCTCAATTAACTCCCAGCCCAAACAGACCCCATTAACATTGCCTGAGTCCACTAAACACTCTAGGCCTCACCAATAGAACACCTATAATGAGCTATGATTTAACAGACCAGTGGAGTAGCATTAGACTGTGTTCGACTTGTAGGTATTGCAGATAGTGTACCATGGCAAATAACTAGGACTGCTGCTGAATTAACTAGCATGCCTGTTTGATGACTAGCGATTCTGGTGTGTCTTAGAAATGCTAATCCGCCTAGCGATGCTAATGGTAATACCTCAGACTTGTGGAGGAGTCTGCATGCGTGTGTGTGAGGGAAGCGAGCGTGAAGGTCATGACCGAGTTCGCCGAGAGAATAAGTTCTGCTTGACGTCTCCCCAGAGAGGAGGAGGGTAGAAAAAAAAAGTGACAAGAAGAGAAGAGAAGAGAAAGGCGGAAAAAAAAGAAAAAAAGAGAAAGAAAATGGACAGATACTCACGTTCAGGGCGTTCTTCGCCGCCTCTGCCTCTGATCGACTGTCAAAGCTGACAAACCCCACCGGCTGAGGGAGAGAAAAGACAAGGAGACAAGAAGACAGTGTGTTAGAATGGATATTATGCTCTGCTTTCTGCTTCTGCAGCCCTCACGCAGGCCTGCCTGCCTGCCTGCCTGCCTGCCTGCCTGGCTGCCTTTTTTAGAGATTATTTAGCATTTTCAGAGCAGAGGTTGCCTGGGTGACCCCTTGGCATTCCGTGGAAGACGTCCATATAAGGTAAGGTGTATGGTGGCAGGGTTAGGGCGGCTAATCGTGTAACTGTAGCAGTGTGTAAACACGAAGTAAACGTACGCCTCTCTGGGGAGGATCGATGCCAAAAGAGATCTATAGACATCTCTGGATGCGGAGCTATTTGAGGAGGGAAACACAGGAGACTGAGAGAGAGAGAATGAGAGAGAGAGAGAGAGAGAGCGAGAGAGAGAAAGCAAAAAAGAGACAGGGAGAGAGATATGTATATAGAGACATAGAGAGAGAGCGACAGAGAGAGACAGAGAGAGAGCGGCAGAGAGACAGGGAGAGAGAGAGAGAGAGAGAGAGAAAGAGAGAGAGACAGATTAAAATAATGGGCTGTAAGAAAAACTGTTTATGTTTCGGCCCAAACCTGAAAGCAACAGCAAGCCAGTGAGTATGGGGAGCAAGGGGAGAGAGAGAGAGAGAGAGAGACAGAAACCAGAGGGTGGATTAGGAGTGCACTCACACACAGACATGGTGTGCTGTGTCGGATCACTGCTGACACGCAGAGCAGGAGCGAGACCAGGGAGGAGAGAACGAGAGAGAGTAAGAAAGAAAGAGTAAAAGAAAGAAAGACCATGGAGAGAGCTGTAGAGGCCAAAAAACCCAAACAAACAAACAAACACAAAAACAGAAGTATTTATGGTAGACCCAGACCTTTCTCTCTGAGGCTTAAGCAAAGGGTCCATCTTATAACCACATTTTACCTCAGGATAGGACAGTGCTACTCAAAGTGTGGTTCACGGACCCACTGGTGGTCCGCAAAAACATCCCAAGTGGTCCGCGAGCAGTTGTGTTAAAATATTACATTTTCCGTGTTTCTTAAGCTACCTATGCTACACTCAGTGTGTTTAAACGACATGTTTACCCACAGTGGTCCTTGGTCTGAAACACTTTAAAAACACTGGGATAGGGATAGGAGAACACTGCGTTAGGGGTAGGAGAACACTGGGATAGGGGTAGGAGAACACTGGGATAGGGGTAGGAGAACACTGGAATAGGGGTAGGAGAACACTGGGATTGGGGTAGGAGAACACTGGGATAGGGGAGAGGAGATTTCGCATCCAAATGTTTCTCACCACCCGGCCGATAATAGATTTGGTTACACTACACATGGAAATGAGCAGGGGAGACAACAGAGTGGAAGAGGTGGGTGTGTGTTGATGTGGGGGGGGGGGGGTGCTAGAGGGTGGGGATGGAATTATGGGGGTGGGGGTGTTATGAAAGGAAAGAGACAGTGAGAAACAGAGGCTGGGGGGTACCGGTATTAAAATGAGGAGAGAAGACAACATGGAAAAGGTGTTTGTGTGTGGGGTGTGGGGGGTGTGGGGGGATTGAAGTGGGGGGGGGCGAAGGCAGAGCTTGAGTATGAAACAGACAGTGAGAAAGGTAAGGCTGGGGTGGTTGTGTTCGGGGGGTGCGGGGGTGGGTGAGGAGTGGGGGTATTTCGGGCTGGCTGAAAGGATGAGGCAGAGGTTGAGTATGAAAGAGACTGAGAGACATGAGGCTCGGGCTGGTTGTGTTTGGGGGGGGGGGGGGGCAGATAGCAGAAGTTGAGTATGAAAGAGACTGAGAGAGGCTAGGCTGGTTGTGGTTGTGTTTGGGGAGGGCATGAGGTAGACGTTGACTATGAAAGAGACTGAGAGACGAAAAGCTGGGCTGTTTGTGGTTGTGTTTTGGGGGGGGGGGGGCATGAGGTAGACGTTGACTATGAAAGAGACTGAGAGACATAAGGCTGGGCTGGTTGTGGTTGTGTCTGGGGGGGGGCAGATAGCAGAAGTTGAGTATGAAAGAGAGAGAGACGTACGGCTGGGGTTGTTGTGGTTGTGGTGGGGGGGGGGGGGGGGGGGGGGGGCGGACAGGAGGTAGACGTTGACTATGAAAGAGACTGAAAGACGTAAAGCTGGGCTGGTTGTGGGGTTGTGGTTGTGTTTGGGGGGCAGGGAGGGGGTGCATGAGGTAGACGTTGAGTATGAAAGACTGAGAGACGTAAGGCTGGGATGGTTGTGGTTGTGTTGGGGGGGGGGGGGGCAAACAGGAGGCAGAGGTTGAGTATGAAAGAGACTGAGAGACAGAGTGCCAGAGAGACGATGAGATGAGACAGAGAGTATATGACAAGATGAAACCATGAAAGAAGAGGAAGGAGAGCTGAAGGGGGAGAGGGAGCGAAAGGAAGGAAATAAGTGATAGAGAAAGAGAAAGAAAGTGTAAGAGCAAGACATGAAAAGAGGAGAAAAAGAGAGAGCGAATGACAGAATGAAGGACAGGGAGAAAGAGAGGGGTGGAGAGAGAAAGAGAGAGACAAAGACAGAAAGACAGCAGTTGTACAAGCCGTCCTGGCCTGCATAAGCAAAACAGGCCTGGGAGAGAGAGGAGAGGAGAGCAGAAGACGAGAGGAGAGGAGAGGGGAGGACAGCAGAGGGGAGGAGAGGAGAGAGGAGAGCAGAAGAGAGGAGGAGAGGAGATGAGAGAGGGGAGAGGAGAGGGGAGGAGGGAAGAGATGGGAAGCATTTCTGAGCAGATAGGAAAGAAAACGAAAAGACAGAAAAAAAAAACAGCAGCGGGAAAAAAAAAATAGAAAGCGAAGAGAAATTTCACAGGGACGTCAGCAGGGAGAGAGAGAGCTGCAGCCTGACAGGGAACCAAAATAGCAAGCGCGAGACCCGCTACTATATATGGTGATGGCGTCTGCTCCAGAACAAGCCTGGAATCAATTGATTTACATTATTGTTGTCATTACTGTTCCCCAGCGCCCTGGCAGTGTCTAAGGCTGTGAGGGCCCCCCTGAAGCATCAGACCCAGGGGTTTGTGTGTGTGTGTGTGAGTGTGTGTGTGTGTGTGTGTGTGTGTGTGTGTGTGTGTGTGTGTGTGTGTGTGTGCGTGTGTGTGTGTGAGTGAGAGAGGTATGTGTGTGAATGTGAGCACTGCAGTGTGTGTATGTGTGTGTGTGTGTATGTATGCGTGTGTGTGTGTGTGTGTGTGTGTGTGTGTGTGTGTGTGTGTGTGTGTTTGTGTGAGTGAGAGAGGTATGTGTGTAAATGTGCGCACTGCAGTGTGTGTGTGTGTGTGTGTGTGTGTGAAAGACAGAGAGAGAGAAAGAGAGGGAGAGAGAGAGAGAGAGAAACAGACAGATAGAGTGGCATGTGTGTGAGTGTGAGCACTGGTGTGTGTGTGTGTGTGTGTTTGTGTGTAAGAGTGGTACATGTATGAGTAGCAGCACAGAGTGTGTGTGTGTGTGTGAGTGTGTGAACCGAACCACGCGCATTCCCAACCTCCACGTGGCCCCCTCACCCCTCACCCTGCCTGGGTCGCCAAGTGCAGTGTGGTGCAGCGAGATGGCACACCCACCCACAACACACACACACACACACACACACACACACACACACACACACACGAGATGGCACACCCACCCACAACAGGAAACAGCAGTCATGTGGACTTCCTGTCGCACTGGGCAGATAGAGGAGCGGCAGCGCTTGTTATAAATGTGTGTGTGTGTGTGTGTGTGCCTGTGTGTGTGTGTGTGTGTGTCTGTGTGTGTGTGTGTG
>CM059284.1:5478272-5498272 GCA_030347295.1 Setipinna tenuifilis | reverse complement strand
ACACACACACACAATTGCTCAGCGATTCCTCTTGGCAAATGTATGCTCTGCCTATAATCCCAGTGAAATCTAATGTTAAATCCAGTTCAAGGGCTTCATTGTAGCCTCCCTTCTAAAGAGTGTTTCATCCTTACCAGATAAGCTTCGCCACTTGATACTTTAGGATAAATGTACTACCACAAATATAAAAACAACGAAAAGGGTGGTGTTCGTTTAAATGTCGTTTTGACGTTTTCATGCTGCATGCTAACATCTTTTCTTGTGTTACACATCATTAATACACAGATCCTTCTACTGTACGTATGTTTTTAAAAAAACTACCCGATCTGATCTGAGTTGGATGTGTGTGTGTGTAGTCATTAAAAACTGAACCAGAGATGAAGGCGCAGCCCTCTTTGGAATAACCCATACACACACACACACACACACACACACACACACACACCCTCTCTGGGGGCCGGTGAGCTCAGAGCTCAGAGAGAGGAGGCTTAATGGATGACTCAAGCCCATCCAGATAACAAAGCATGTGGGTGAAATACATCAGCACCTCCCTGCTATCTGACACCAGACCACCTCCCTCTCTCTCTTTCTTTCCCCCTCTCTCGCTCCATCTCTATCTCTTTCTCTCTCTCTTTCTCTCTCTCTCTCTCTCTCCCTCTCTCTCTCTCACTCGCTTTCTCTCTCTCTCTCTCTCGCTCTCCCTCTCTCTCTCTCTCTTTCTTTCTCTCTCTTCCTCCCTCTCTCTCTCTCTCTTTCTTTCTCTCTCTCTCTCCGTAACAGGGTGGGGTGTTGGTGGGAGTGTGGGTGGAGGGAGGGGCTGTTTTTTTTTGGGAGATGAGGGTGAGGGGATCTGATCTGGAACAGAGTGGAGAGGAGGGAGCAGAGTGTTCGTTCCGCTTCCACATAATGAAAAGTCCACTCCGGGTTTTTTGGGTGATCCACGAAATTTGGAAACTCGACTCAGTGCTTTCAACACACAGATAAGTAAGAGATATCAAATCATGAAAAATAATATTGTAACATCAAAACAGAAAACTACCTTCATGTGTTTTTCACCATGAATGCCATACTTTCATAATTACACAGGGGTGTAGCCCATTAGAAAAGGGGAGGATGCACACTCACAACGAGATGCAGGCCAGGACCAGAGGTGTCAATCCCTTGTTCAGAAAGTAAAAACCCTGCCGCAAATTTGATCTTACCAGCTCTGAATCAGCTGACCTTAATGACCACGGAAAAATGGTCATTATGGTCCAAGAATATAGAGTATAGGCGCACACTCCACTGAAAGATAGATCAGCTACTCAGTGAAGTCACCTGTGTTAAAAAGAAAACATGGCTGGGGTTTTACTTTCTGAACCCTGGATTGACACCTCTGGCCAGGACAGGTTGTAGACTTAAATGAGAATATAGCTGCACACTTGCTTCTTTTATCTCCCTTTATTTCCGACGTTTCATCGGCCTAATGACCTTTGTCGAGGATCAAAGGCCAAAAAGTCATGGGGCCAAAATGTCCGAAATAAACACAAATAATAGAAATAATGTGGATTGTGCAGCTATATTCTTAACTTCACATACAAGTGTGCTCCAAAATGTCTTTCCATGTGCTCCATAATTTCTTTCCCCCCTTTTTATAGTTTCTTTCGCCCACAGATAAAATAAGATTGTTCTTTAGTAAAATGTTGATTTGTTTTTCTACTAAATATGAATACATCAATTGAACATTTCCATTATTTCATTCCATTCCTTTTGTAAGTGGCTTTAAAAAGAGGAGAAGGTTCTTAAAAGCATCTGGTAAGGGTAATGTAATATCATGTAATGTAATTAAAATGTGTTTTTTTTCTATGCGTCCAGACTTTAGGGACAGTCTCTATAATTAATGTACTGCAGAACATATTTGCATGTAGCTGCGGCCATGACTGTCCCTTGGTGTGGCCTGCCCCAGCAGAACTAATGTGGACACCTGCAGCTTCACCAGACCAGCAAGACCGCAACCTCAGGGGGACTTTTATTTTGACAGGCAGAGCAACTTCCTCCTGCAGTGCTGATTGATGGGGGGAGGCGGGACATGAGGCCATGTGCGAGACAGGGCTGTGATGTGATTGGCCTGGCTGTGATGTGATTGACCAGCAAAACCAAAACCCAGGGGGTGTCTGCATTTCAGCCAGTTGAAGCCAAATTAATATAGACAGTCATTAGTTGAAGCCTGATATCTTGGGTACACCAAGATGGCTGCCAGTCATTTAGCTCATAGTCTTCAACTCATGTCCGCCATCTTGGTACACCCAAAGTGAATGGATAAGCCCGGCCCCCTGGCTTTACTTTCAGTCGCTGGCGTGGATTGCTTGCACCATCTCCAGCTATACTGCCTCCATGGACCTGACCCAGCAGAACTAATGGCAGACATCTACACATTCAGCAGACCAGCAAAACCTCAATCTCAGGGGACTTTTATTTTGACAAGCAGAGCAGCTTCCTCCTCCAGTGTTGATTGATATGGAGGGAGGCGGGACATGAGGATAGACAGGGCAGTGATGTGATTGGCTGGTGGATGGGTGATTGGCTGGTGAGTGGGTGGGTGCAGGTGAGGCAGGAGTGCTCTAAGGTGTATGAAGTGAGGTGAAGGTGGGGGAGGTGGCTGGTGTGGGGGGAGGGGTTGGTGCTGATTTGTGTGTGTGGTGTGGGGGGAGTTGGTGGGTGGGTTGGTGTGGGGGGATTGGTGAGTGTTGGTGTGTGAGTGAGGGTTGGTGTGGGCTTGTGTGGGCTTGTGGGTTGTGGAGGGGGTTGGTGGGTGGGTGGAGGTGTTGGCGGGTGTGGGCAGGGTTGGTTTATGGGTAGGTGGGTGTGAGATGGGAGGGATTGGTGGGTGAGTGGGGTTTTGTGCTGGCTTTTGTGGGGTGGGGGGGTTGGTGGGTGGGTGGGGGGGTTGGCTAGTGGTGAGTGCGGACGGGTAGGCTGGTGGTCAGTGGGCGGGATAGTGGGTGGGTGGGTGGGTTGTTACCTGAGCGTGCAGCGAGGAGGGGTACGTGAAAGCGGGTGGGAGGGCGGGCGACAGCTCGGCGGGGTAGAGCGGGTAAGAGGCCCACACGTCTGGGCTGCCCGGGTACAGGGCAGGGACGGAGAGCTCATCTGCGGAGACAAGAGCAGAGGTGGTGAGACGGAACAGAACAGAAAAGAAGGAGGAGAAGAGAAAAGAAAAGAAAACGACAAGGAGGATGTTATGTTCTGTTGACAAACTCAAACCTGATACCCGAGTGGAGACAAGAGCAGAGGTGGTGAGACGGAACAGAACAGAAAAGAAGAAGAAGAAAAGAAGGAGGAGAAGAGAAGAAAAGAAAAGAAAAAAAGGACAAGGAGAATGTTATATATATTTTTTTTATCTCCAACCTACTTATTTATTATCTCAAGTCCCCATGTGCAATAGATCCCACCCCCCCATTGGATGTGACTTGTCTGTTCATCTGCCTTGTCTGTCTTGTCTATTTCAAGTGTTTTATATGTATATATATATATATATATATACTTTTTTTTTAGCTTAATGCACCTTTTTCGAAGCAAACACAATTTCGTTGTATGGGTGAAACTGTGCAATGACAATGTCTGTCTGTCTGTCTGTCTGTCTGTCTGTCTGTCTATCTATCTATCTATCTATCTATCTATCTATCTATCTATCTATCTATCTATCTATCTATCTACCCAAGTGGAGGGTGGTGTAACTGGACTGAGTGCTGCATGTATTAAAATGATAATAGAATCACTGGAGACTCAGGGTTCCATTCTCGGCTTTACTTGAACAACCTCGAACCATTTTACAGGCATGCACAATCAACCACACTCTCTAGCAATGACCTCATACTGTACTAAGGCCACTCAGTAGAACACAGAGTGCTTATTCTAAATCCACCACAGAGGATTTAGAATGAGGAAGGTTCTCGAAACAGGTCCGGGGTGGAAACGTCTGGCTTTGGAAAGTTAAAGCCCTGTCATGTATTTGTTCAACCATGTTACTATACCAGCTGATACTAATTAGCAAAACTATTAAATGCCATTAAACTACACTACATGTCATTTAGCTGTTGCTTTTATCCAGAGTGGCTTGCACTTATTTAGGTACATTAATAGTTCCTCTGGAGCAGTATGAGGTTAGATGCCTTACAGTGTATGAGGTAGAGGGACAGTCCCCCTGGAGCAACGTAGGACTAGATGCCTTACAGTGAATTAAGTGCATAGACAGTTCCCCTGGAGCAATATGGGGTTAGATGCTTTGCTCAAGGGCACATCAGCCATTGATTAGCATTAAGCCACAGCTGCCAGATGAACCTATTAGGGAAAAAAACGTCTGTTTTGCACACAGGATGAGCTAACATATAGTAGGACTTTAACTTTCTAAAGCTTGAGCTATCCTCCTCTGAGGAAAAATGGATGTTCTCATTAAGAGGTCAGAGTGTGAGGAAAAAACTCGACCCATTCAGCAACAACACAGAAACCAAAACAAGCAACAGTTAGTTTTGTAGCATAAAAAACTCTAAAAAACATCTAATTCTGTTTTGAGAAAAAAAGACATATTGTGACTGAAACCTTTATAAACATCTCTATTTGAGTGTCAAATATCTCATATCCTGCCAGAAAACAGGCTAGGTATGTGTTGAGTCATGCACATAGCCAACTCTTCCTTTGCAAAGAGAAATGGAGGACGGTCAAAATGATTTAGTAAAGCGACTTGAGTTACTGCAACTGCAAATTGGACACAGCAGTGGAGAGAATGTGTAGTAGACCAATGAAAGCGCTTGGGTGAGACGGTGCAATGTTGTTGTCGTGGTGACCTGCCTACAGGAAAACTATCAACAGTTCAAAACTGTAGGAAAGTTGAATTAAAGGCCCAAAAAAAAACAGACTCAGACTTCCTTAGGAAAACAAAAAAGCGGAAGACTTTTTGGTACTAATTTTCTCTGGCAGTAATCAAACGCAACATTAAAAAAGCTAAAATGCAAAAGCTGGTCTTTTGTGTACCTCATACTTCCCCCTTATCGACGTAAAAAAAAAAACCTAGATCAACAAAAAGGATTAAAAACAATCTCGGATAATTGCATCAATTTTTCTCACAGATTAGTCAAGTCATTACGTCATGTCCTAGTTTAATCGTTCCCTTCCATATTTTTTTCCGTTTTTTCTTTCCTCCCTTTCTCGTCCTGGGACCGTGCGGCCTGTTGCTTCACCCAGGCTGATTGGAGATAAGAGAGTGTTTAGTCATTTAACAGGAATGCTAAGCAATAGAGCTGAGTACACACACACACACACACACACACACACACACACACACACACACACACACACAAACATACCAGCCTACACACACACACATACCAACCTACATACACACACACACACATACACACACACACACACACACACACACAAACATACCACCAGCCTGCACTACACACACCAACCTACATACACACACACACACACCCCAACCTACACACACACACATACAAACATACCACCATACTGCACACACTCTGCCAGTCCAAAAGAGCTTTTGTGTGTGTTTAATGCCTGACAAAATATTTTACTGTGTCAAAAAACAAAGCACGGGGCTGCGCTGTCAAGAATTTCCTCATAATACCTCAGACATGCTTGGCTCGGTCCGAAAGACTACACCTAAGAGGCCATACGCATTTGGGAAACCAAGGGGGAGAAAGAGAGAGAAAGAGAGTGAGAGACAGAGAGAGTAACAGAGAGAAAGAAAGAGAGAGAGAGGGAGAGAGAGAGAGATACAAAAAGAGTAAAAGAGAGAAAGAGAGAGAGAGAGGTGGGGGGGAAAGAGAAAAAGAGAAAGTGTTAATGTCTAGTTGTTCACATTCATCTAACACGTATTACCGATCTATATTACCGATATTACCGATCTGTTATTTGTACATTTTCTGCAAAACTTCACACATATTCACTGTGGCTGTTATAAGAGCTTTGTGTCGAGCTGATAGCTGAGAGAACCGTTTAGCCAGGAGGGGGGGGGGGACTGAAACACTACCCAGAAAAAGAGACTAACAAAATATTTACTTTAAAAGGATGTGAAACTACTCACGCAACCCTAACTCTAAATGACAAAATCCCCCCCCCCCCCCCCCCCCCCTCCTTCCAAGGCTGCTTTCATGACGGCTGAGACTTAAGTGTGTAAATGACAGCGCTGTTTTTTCATCTTGACCAGTCAGCATACACATTCACACCGCCCCCCCCAAACACACACACACATACACACACAAAACTTACTGGAAAAAAAAACTGACGTTGACAGGAACCGAGAGAAGAATCTTGCAGAGTAACTTATTTTCACTTGATGAGTCAGATCGGATCATTCACCCTGCAATGGTCACTAAAGCTAAACGCTACACTTCAGGCCGCACACATAAACGAAACGAAAAAGCAAGGCTACAAAACTGACCTGTGGGAGGGTATTTTAAGGCTTAAACTATAAAATAAAATGTTTTCTATATATGGTCTCGCTATATCCCAGATTTTCACCTGTCGTGGGGGTTTCTGGAACATAACTACCGTGGTACCTTTCTCCAGTACCCCCAACATCACCAGTCTCCTCCGTCCTGGTCTGTTGTTCCCCTTTGTATTTTTTCTCCCCTTACCTCTGTTTTTTTCCCAATACTGTGTGTTTGTACTGTGTACTGTATGTAATGTATGTCCCTATACTTTGTGTCTGTACTGTCCTGTACTGTATGTCCCACCACTCTGTGTTCTTACTGTAAAGCGTCTTTGAATATCCTGAAAAACGCTATAGAAATCCTATATATTATCCTATATATATTATTATTATTATTATTATTATTATTATTAATTATAGGCAGGGCAACACTGTAACATGAACATCCATACTGAAGAAATGATGCCTGGAGTGGTACTGTCATTGCCAAGACTGCCACGTAGGCTTGGTTCAGTGTTTGCTAAACGTCAAGCTGTATTTCTTAACATTTAAACATTTATCTCAGCCGTCTTGCTTCTTGTACACGTCCCTGCGTGTGTTTACCTCCTTGGGTAAACTTTCTCATCTGAGGATAGCATCCCATTCTGGCAAAGTATGGGGTAGGGGGCGCATGTCCAACAGTATTTGGATGCCTGATAAAGACTGTAAGACTGAAATGTTGTTTCTTTTCTCAATGCTTCATTACGCCATTTCGTTATTGTGTTCAACTGCTCCGGTGCCACTGGACTGCAGGAAATGTTGTCTTGTTGTGACCTTGCCAAACTTTAAAGCACTTTGAGCTGCATTTTGTATGTATGAATTGTGCTATACAAGTAAAGATTATTATTATTATTATTATTATTATTATTATTTTCTAATAAAATATAAGGGTCCTTTTAAAAGCCATGTGCAAATCTTCTTCCTTTTTTTCTTTAGCATCCCATTATGCCCACCCATAGGCACTCAACATGTGACACGTGTTAGCTTAGCATAGCTTCACCTAGCCAACCTAGTAGCAGTCTAGTTTCTCTGTCTCAGTCTGGTGAAATGCATCAAGGTAAGACCACTACTACTGACCACCTTAAAAAAACTACAAACACAAGGTAGACAGAAGACCCTGTACTCAACCACCTGGTCTTCCACCGCACACACACAATCTCACACATAGTCTCACAAACTCACACACACACACACAAACACACACAGTCTCACACACACACACACACACACACACACACACACACACACATACATACTGCACGCCATAGGAGAGTAAGACAGCCGGCTGGGACCCCAAGTTCACAGAGCGTTCAGCAATCTGAGCACACACACACACACACACACACACACACATACACACACACACACACACACACACACACAGTCACACACAGCAATCTGAGCAGTAATCCGGCTCCAATCCTCCCAGGAGGAGCCCATGGGCTACTCTAATAGCTGCATGTTTACATTGCAAACCCCCTTTAGAGCACAGCACTCGCCCTCACTGCACTCAGGGACGACACACAGTAGCCCAGCTAAGGGGGGGGTGTTACTGTACGATGGGGGGCTTCAGATTGGATTGGGGGGCGCATTGAGGGGGGTGTATGCATAGTGGTCTCACCAAAGGCTCAATTGAGTGGGGGGGTGGGTGGTTTTAGGGGGGCATCGGGTTAAGGGACACATTAGGATTGTGGTCCGGGTGACTGGTTACTAACAGGGGTCTCAGCTGATTAAAGGGGGGTCCAGGGGCTCAATTGGGTGGGTAGGGGGGGGTTAGGGGGGCATGGGGTGGACAGTAGCCAGGCTAAGGGTGGGTGTTACTGTAAGATGGGGTGTTTCAGGTTGGGGTGGGGGTGCATTGTATGTGTGTGTGTGTGGGGGGGGGGGGGTTGCACAGGGGTCTCAGCTGATTAAAGGAGGGTCAGGCGCTCAGTTGGGTTTTAGGGGGTCACTGGGTGGAGGGACACACTAGGAGGGGGTGGGGGGGGTGGTGGTTTAGAGGGGAATTGGCTGGAGGGACACATTACGATTGGGGTCCAGGTGGGAGGGGTGGTTGCTAACAGGGGTCTCAGCTGATTAAAGGGGGGTCCAGGACTCTGCTGGATGGAGGTGGGGGGGGGGGGGGTGAGGTGGGCACATTGGGTAGAGGGACACATTAGCCCCATTTGTACTGTGGGCTAAACCTGGTGCTTGAACTTAAGCCTGGAATGCTGTACACTGTTTCTGTAGCTTCAATTCTGACCGTTGGCTTCATGGTCCATACATGGTCCATATAAATGCAGCAAGAACTCTTGCCCTAGAGCTTGCACCCTGAGCCGAAGTTGTTGGGCTTTGGTTCCTGGGTACTTTGGTTCCAAGTACAAATGTGGTGCTGGGTCTAGTCTGTTTGCTCTGTGTTCCTCTACACCTTAGCTTATTATGTCCTCCTTAAGTAAGTCGCTTTGGATAAAAGCATGTACTAAGTGTAATGTAATGTAATGTAAATGGTTGGGTGGGGTGGGGGTGGGGTGGGTATGGAGGTGGTTACTCACAGGGGTCTCGGCTGATGAAGGGGGGCCCAGGGCTCTGTTGGGTAGGGGGGGAGTACAATGTGGGCACGTCGGGTAGTGTGTGTGCGTGTGTATGTGTGTGTGGGGGGGGGGGTCACTTTGGGTTGGTATGGGGATGGTTACTTACAAGGGTCTCGGCTGATGAAGGGGGGGCCAGGGCTCTGTTGGGTAGGGGGGGGGTTGGGCGTTCCCACGAGTTTGCTCTTGGCCATCTTGGTGTTGGCTTTGGCGAACTCCAGCCGCAAAGTCTGTGGGATCTCCGGGTCAAAGCGGACGCCCTGGGAACAAACACAGACAGGAATGATTTTATATTTAATTTTATATTTTTTATTTCATTACAGTAAGTGTACAATAAATACCTTAAGTACCATAAGTAAGTACATATAATACTGCTACAATAGAAATGGACGATGGAAAATTGAAAATTACACAATTTCCTCTGTCTGTCTCTGTCTGTCTCTTTCTCTCTCTCTGTCTCTCTCTCTCTCTCTCTCTCTCTCTCACACACACACACACACACACACACACACACACACACACAGCATAAGCACATACATACAGACACACATTGTAGTAGACATATAGTAAGACTACTGGGAATGAAGTGGCATTGAGGTTTACCAGAGGTCTCCAAGCTTTGTTGTCACTTTCCCCCTCCATGACCTCTCTGTGCACCCCTAAAAAAAACACCCCGCACCCACGACACCACGAGGCACCAGAGTCGCCCGCAATGACAGCGAGCAGGCCGCCTCATGTCTAAACAACGCAGACAAATCCCGTAAACATCGCGGCCGCGTCCAGGAATCTTGGCTACCGCCGCTGCTTTCTCTGTGCGAGCCACGGATATTAGAAAACTGCTACTAAACATCCCCGGGGACATCTCTTCATTTCACTTAAGTGGAGAGACATTGTTTTGTTTGTGGGTTGTTTAGTTATTTATTTATTTATGTGTATTATTTTTCTTGTCCCGAGCAAACTGAAAATCTAAAAATATAATTTAGCACGTCGCACAAACAAGGGACAAGCTTGAGGAGGAACAAAGCTGCCGTCTGTCTGTCTGTCTGTCTGTCTGTCTCGTGCGCGGAGAAGGGAGGAGGGAGGAGGGAGGAGGGAGGGAGGAGGAGATTCACCCTCCGGCTGTTCACCCCAAAATCAACCCAATATGAGAGTGGATGTTTGTGTCTGTACGAGTGGATGTGTGTGTTTGTGTATGTATGTGTGTGTGTGTGTGTGTGTGTGTGTGTGTGTGTGTATGTTTATGTTTGTTTGTGTGTGCATTTGTGTGTGTGTATGTTTATGTTTGTGTGTATGCCTGTCTTATGCATATGTGTTGGCCTATTTTTGCGCAAATATGTGCCTGTTTGTGTATGCCTGGTACATACATATTTATGTTTCTATCTTTGTGTGTGTGTGTGTGTGTGTGTGTGTGTGTGTGAATGTTTGCCTGCCTAGTGCCTTTGTGTGTGTATTTTTGTGCAATCATGTGCTTGTGTGTGTGCGTGTGTGTGAGTGTGTGTGTGTGTGAGAAAGGGAAAATATCAAGCTCGTTGGGGGTAGCTTGTGTGGGCTTGTTTTTTTAACAGGTTCTCAGAAAATGAACAAAGCAAGAGAGAAAGAAGGAGAGGGGGATGGATCAGAGAGTAGAAGAGAGAGGGGGATGGATGAGAGAGTAGAAGAGAGAGGGATCGGTGAAGTGAAGCCATGTGCTTAGTGCTTAGCTCTATGTAGCGCTGCCGAGGTCGGTGTGTGTGTGTGTGTGTGTGTGTGTGTGTGTGTGTGTGTGTGTGTGTGTGTGAGAGAGAGAGAGTGTGTGTGTGTGTGTGTGTGTGTGTGTACATGTGTGTGTGACTGTGTGTGTGTGTGTACATGTGTGTGTGACTGTGTGTGTGTGTGAGTGTGTATGTGTGTACATGTGTGTGTGTACATGTGTGTGTGTGTGTGTACATGTGTGTATGCCGAGTTCGGTTCTAGGCCCTTCCCACAAGACCATGGGGATGCCGTGCGGTAAGGGGAATCGGAGCGCCGTGGTTCTCATGGAGTGTGTGTGTGTGTGTTCTCATGGAGAGGGGGTATTAAGTGGGATTGGTTGAGGCTCCGGCTGATACACACCCGTGCCGACAGGAGCCTCTGAGCTCTGAGCCCTGACTGCACTATAACGAGCCCTCTGCTCTACACCACCCTCCTGCTGCTACCGCACTCTTTACCCATGCATAGATCTTTATACAGATAATCTGGCTTACTTTACTTTATTTTTATAAGCAGTAGTTCATATTACACTCTTATACTCATACATACTGTGTCTTTACATGTCTATGTTATACTCTTTTACCCGCACATACTGTATCTTTATACATCTAATCTAGCTTACATTTATGGCTCTTTATTTTTAAAAACAGTAGTTCATATTACACTCTCATACTCATACATACTGTCTTTACATGTCTAATCTATCTTACCTTCATGCTGCTCTGTGCTGCTATCATACTCTTTTAGCCACACATACTGGATCTATCTTACTGTTATAGCTGTTTATTTTTATAAACAGTAGTTTATGTTACACTCTTACACTCATACATACTGTGTCTTTACATATCGAATCTATCTTACTTTTATGCTGCTCTGTGCTGCTACCGCACTCTTTTACACACACACAGATAATCTAGCTTACTTTATTTTTATAAACAGTAGTTCATATTACACTCTTACACTCATACATACTGTGTCTTTACATGTCTAATCTATCTTACTTTTATGCTGCTCTGTGCTGCTATTACACACTTATACACATACTCTTTAGACATCTAATCTAGCTTACTGTTATAGCTGTTTATTTTTATAAACAGTAGTTTATGTTACACTCTTTTATCCACACATACTGGATCTTTATACAGCTAATCTATCTTACTTTATTGTTATAAACAGTAGTTCATATTACACTCTTACATACTGTATCTTTACATGTCTAATCTATCTTACTTACATGCTGTTTATTTTTATTAACTGTAGATTATATTACACTCTTACACTCATACATACTGTATCTATCTATCTATCTATCTATCTATCTATCTATCTATCTATCTGTCTGTCTGTCTGTCTGTCTGTCTGTCTGTCTGTCTTGCCATCTGTCTGTCTTGCCATCTGTCTGTCTTTCTCTCTGGCCGTCTGCCTGTCTGCTGTCTGTCTGTCTGTCTGTAGGTCTCTCCATCCGGCTGCCTGTCTGTCTGCCTGTCTGTCTCTCTGTCTGTCTATCTGTCCATCACTTTATACTGCCTGGGCTACAGACAGACGCTCATTTGTTCTCTGCTGTTTGTGGGGCTTGTTTATATGAAACATTTATATGAATATAAGTGGAACATCTCTCATTATCCTGTGGTGTGTCGATCGTGATGATGGCGCAGTGGAAATGTTTGTCGCCTTTTAGAGAAACCGAAATGAGGCATGACTAGTCCCCATGATCATCGCGGTCTCAAATACGCGCGCACACACAGACAAACACACACACACACACACACACACACACAGGCGCACACACACACAAATACCCCTCACTTTGAGTCACCCCGTGGCTGACGCAGCAGGCCCATGTCACCATTTAAAAACACAAAAACAGCTTCTAGCAGCCACATATCAGAGGGGAAATCTAATACCTCTTTTGTGAGACCCCTCCCCAACACACACACACAAACACACACACACTGCCGCGGACACTCACATGCGCACACACACGCATGCACGCACACACACACATGCAGACACACACTGGCGCACACACAAACACACGCACACACACACACACACGCAAACACACACATGCATACACACTTCTCACATAGCCAGGGGGAGACATGAAGAGTGTGTGTGTGTATGAGTGGGGACATTTTTCAATTCTCGACTCCTCCGTTTTTTATTTCTGATGTGCGTCTCAGGGGAAAATCAGCCCCAGGAGCGAGAGATTTTATTGCGGCGTGCAGGAACAGTTGAGCTGCTGTGTCTACTCCTCAGGTATGCTTAGTAATGCTCTCACTGCCTCATCCTCCTCCTCCCAAAAAACAAAAGAGTCATCGTCATAGAGACTGTTATTCAGATATAAACTTAACCGATTCAGGCAGAAACCGACTCTGCTCGAAGTATCAGAGAGTTTTGTTCAGATATAAACTTAACTGAGTCAGCCAGAAACCGACTCTGCTCTAAGTATCATAGAGAGTTTTGTTCAGATATAAAATTAACCGATTCAGCCAGAAACCGGCTCTGGTCTAAGTCTGATCTGGCCCGGGTCTGGCTCTGATGTGGCTCCACACTGGTACTGATATGTGACTATGTTAGCTCCAGTGGTTAAACTGGCTTTTGTAAGTAAGGGGAGCCCTTCTTTACTCACAGTGGGTAATATCTCACTCTACTGTATTGCTATAAATACATACTATATTTATAGTGTGTATTTACTGTACATACATACATGCTATAAACACTGTAGCATATGGAGCTCAGCTCTGGCTGTATTGTCGAGGTGAGGAGGCAGAGCTGAGGTCCAGAGTGATCTAGCCTAATCTAAACTCTGACTGGCTCCAGTATAGTCCATAGAGCCTGATATGGCTCTGATTTGGGCCTGATTTATTCAATTTCCCTCTGATCTGGCTTTACACCTCTAATCTAGCCTCGATGTAGGACCGATCTAGTCCTGATATAGGCCTGGCTGTTGTGCTTGTTTAGCCCTGATTTGGCACTAATTTAATGACTGATGCCAGACTGTTTGTGTGTGTGTGTGTGTGTGTGTGAGAGAGAGAGAGAGAGAGAGAGAGATGCAGAGTGGCATATGTGTGAGTGTGAGCACTGGAGTGTGTGTGTGTGTGTGTGTGTGTGTGTGTGTGTGTGTGTGTGTGTGTGTGTGTGTGTGTGTGAACTGTAAACATCTGCAAAACCATGCAACCCTTCATCAATTTTGAGGACTTAAAGCTGAGTACTGGGAGGACAAGAACGATATGAAAATAAACAACCGATATTACATGCGAACTGTGAATTCCCCACTCTTCTCTCTACCCTGGATAAAGTGCACACACACACACACACACACACACACACACACACACACACCACACACACACACACACACACACACACACACACACATTTCACAATTGATTGTGTGAGTACACCTGCTGCACTGCTCAAAGGATTTTTACCCTGGCAAGGTCAGACCTTCCTCCGAGCTCCGCTAACGGAGATTAAACTTAAGTCCCGGATCGATACGCTCCGCTTTAACTCGCCAACCCAACGCTGCTTCATTAGGTGCAATTAGTGTGATGGGGGTGTGAGTACAACAAGGCAGGAGGGAAAACAGGCAGGCAGGTTTAAGCCACACAAAGCACAGAGCTGGATATATATATATATAAAAACTTTATCTAGTTTATCCTTCCTGTTTCTCTGCATGTAGCGTTTCATTCTAATAAATTAGACAACTCAAAGGCAACAAACTTAGAGGAATACAATAGGACAAAATAGAGCAAAAGTGAACAGTCAAAACAAGTCGAACACAGTCTAATGCTACTCCACTGGTCTGTTAAATCGTAGCTCATTATAGGTGTTGCATTGGTGAGGCCTAGGGTGTTTAGTGGACTCAGGCAATGTTAATAGGGCCTACTCGAGCTGGGAATTAATTGAGCGCAAATCGACATCATGATAAAATTCAGGTCAATCACGATGATCAGCCTTGGACATATTTAATCGATCACATGGCACATGGACAAAAAAAGGTTTCACAATGTCAGCTGTGTGCTGATGGTTTGGCTATGATGCAACATATCCCAAACTAGCCATCTTGTTGCTTTGGCTGAGTTAAGATAAATGTCAGACTTCCAAACCCATAGGTAATACACGTGATACTAAGCACTGGCTTAACCTTAACCCAGTTAAAGCAACAAGATAACTTGACTGAATTAGGTATTGTTTATAGTGCACCATGCCAAATAACTAGGACTACACTAGTTATCTGTTGAATTAACTAGCATGCCTGTTTGATGACTAGCGAAGCTGCTGTGTCTTAGCTGCTTTGGCTGAGTTATTGCCCATACACAGTTAAAGCAACAAGATAACTTGACTGAATTCGGTATTGCAGATAGTGTGCCGTGGCAAATAACTAGGACTGCTGCTGAATTAACTAGCTTGCCTGTTTGATGACTAGCGATTCTGGTGTGTCTTAGAAATGCTAATCCGCCTAGCGATGCTAATGGTAATACCTCAGACTTGTGGAGGAGTCTGCATGCGTGTGTGTGAGGAAAGCGAGCGTGAAGGTCATGACCGAGCTCGCCAAGAGAATAAGTTCTGCTTGACGTCTCCCCATAGAGGAGGAGGGTAGAAAAAAAAAGTGACAAGAAGAGAACAGAAGAGAAAGGCGGAAAAAAAAAGAAAAAAGAGAAAGAAAATGGACAGATACTCACGTTCAGGGCGTTCTTCGCCGCCTCTGCCTCTGATCGACTGTCAAAGCTGACAAACCCCACCGGCTGAGGGAGAGAAAAGACAAGGAGACAAGAAGACAGTGTGTTAGAATGGATATTATGCTCTGCTTCTGTTTCTGCCTGCCTGCCTGCCTGCCTGCCTGCCTGCCTGCCTGCCTGCCTGCCTGCCTGCCTGCCTGCCTGCCTGCCTGCCTGCCTGCCTGCCTGCCTGCCTGCCTGCCTGCCTGCCTGCCTGCCTGCCTGCCTGCCTGCCTGCCTGCCTGCCTGCCTGCCTGCCTGCCTGCCTGCCTGCCTGCCTGCCTGCCTGCCTGCCTGCCTGCCTGCCTGCCTGCCTGCCTGCCTGCCTGCCTGCCTGCCTGCCTGCCTGCCTGCCTGCCTGCCTGCCTGCCTGCCTGCCTGCCTGCCTGCCTGCCTGCCTGCCTGCCTGCCTGCCTGCCTGCCTGCCTGCCTGCCTGCCTGCCTGCCTGCCTGCCTGCCTGCCTGCCTGCCTGCCTGCCTGCCTGCCTGCCTGCCTGCCTGCCTGCCTGCCTGCCTGCCTGCCTGCCTGCCTGCCTGCCTGCCTGCCTGCCTGCCTGCCTGCCTGCCTGCCTGCCTGCCTGCCTGCCTGCCTGCCTGCCTGCCTGCCTGCCTGCCTGCCTGCCTGCCTGCCTGCCTGCCTGCCTGCCTGCCTGCCTGCCTGCCTGCCTGCCTGCCTGCCTGCCTGCCTGCCTGCCTGCCTGCCTGCCTGCCTGCCTGCCTGCCTGCCTGCCTGCCTGCCTGCCTGCCTGCCTGCCTGCCTGCCTGCCTGCCTGCCTGCCTGCCTGCCTGCCTGCCTGCCTGCCTGCCTGCCTGCCTGCCTGCCTGCCTGCCTGCCTGCCTGCCTGCCTGCCTGCCTGCCTGCCTGCCTGCCTGCCTGCCTGCCTGCCTGCCTGCCTGCCTGCCTGCCTGCCTGCCTGCCTGCCTGCCTGCCTGCCTGCCTGCCTGCCTGCCTGCCTGCCTGCCTGCCTGCCTGCCTGCCTGCCTGCCTGCCTGCCTGCCTGCCTGCCTGCCTGCCTGCCTGCCTGCCTGCCTGCCTGCCTGCCTGCCTGCCTGCCTGCCTGCCTGCCTGCCTGCCTGCCTGCCTGCCTGCCTGCCTGCCTGCCTGCCTGCCTGCCTGCCTGCCTGCCTGCCTGCCTGCCTGCCTGCCTGCCTGCCTGCCTGCCTGCCTGCCTGCCTGCCTGCCTGCCTGCCTGCCTGCCTGCCTGCCTGCCTGCCTGCCTGCCTGCCTGCCTGCCTGCCTGCCTGCCTGCCTGCCTGCCTGCCTGCCTGCCTGCCTGCCTGCCTGCCTGCCTGCCTGCCTGCCTGCCTGCCTGCCTGCCTGCCTGCCTGCCTGCCTGCCTGCCTGCCTGCCTGCCTGCCTGCCTGCCTGCCTGCCTGCCTGCCTGCCTGCCTGCCTGCCTGCCTGCCTGCCTGCCTGCCTGCCTGCCTGCCTGCCTGCCTGCCTGCCTGCCTGCCTGCCTGCCTGCCTGCCTGCCTGCCTGCCTGCCTGCCTGCCTGCCTGCCTGCCTGCCTGCCTGCCTGCCTGCCTGCCTGCCTGCCTGCCTGCCTGCCTGCCTGCCTGCCTGCCTGCCTGCCTGCCTGCCTGCCTGCCTGCCTGCCTGCCTGCCTGCCTGCCTGCCTGCCTGCCTGCCTGCCTGCCTGCCTGCCTGCCTGCCTGCCTGCCTGCCTGCCTGCCTGCCTGCCTGCCTGCCTGCCTGCCTGCCTGCCTGCCTGCCTGCCTGCCTGCCTGCCTGCCTGCCTGCCTGCCTGCCTGCCTGCCTGCCTGCCTGCCTGCCTGCCTGCCTGCCTGCCTGCCTGCCTGCCTGCCTGCCTGCCTGCCTGCCTGCCTGCCTGCCTGCCTGCCTGCCTGCCTGCCTGCCTGCCTGCCTGCCTGCCTGCCTGCCTGCCTGCCTGCCTGCCTGCCTGCCTGCCTGCCTGCCTGCCTGCCTGCCTGCCTGCCTGCCTGCCTGCCTGCCTGCCTGCCTGCCTGCCTGCCTGCCTGCCTGCCTGCCTGCCTGCCTGCCTGCCTGCCTGCCTGCCTGCCTGCCTGCCTGCCTGCCTGCCTGCCTGCCTGCCTGCCTGCCTGCCTGCCTGCCTGCCTGCCTGCCTGCCTGCCTGCCTGCCTGCCTGCCTGCCTGCCTGCCTGCCTGCCTGCCTGCCTGCCTGCCTGCCTGCCTGCCTGCCTGCCTGCCTGCCTGCCTGCCTGCCTGCCTGCCTGCCTGCCTGCCTGCCTGCCTGCCTGCCTGCCTGCCTGCCTGCCTGCCTGCCTGCCTGCCTGCCTGCCTGCCTGCCTGCCTGCCTGCCTGCCTGCCTGCCTGCCTGCCTGCCTGCCTGCCTGCCTGCCTGCCTGCCTGCCTGCCTGCCTGCCTGCCTGCCTGCCTGCCTGCCTGCCTGCCTGCCTGCCTGCCTGCCTGCCTGCCTGCCTGCCTGCCTGCCTGCCTGCCTGCCTGCCTGCCTGCCTGCCTGCCTGCCTGCCTGCCTGCCTGCCTGCCTGCCTGCCTGCCTGCCTGCCTGCCTGCCTGCCTGCCTGCCTGCCTGCCTGCCTGCCTGCCTGCCTGCCTGCCTGCCTGCCTGCCTGCCTGCCTGCCTGCCTGCCTGCCTGCCTGCCTGCCTGCCTGCCTGCCTGCCTGCCTGCCTGCCTGCCTGCCTGCCTGCCTGCCTGCCTGCCTGCCTGCCTGCCTGCCTGCCTGCCTGCCTGCCTGCCTGCCTGCCTGCCTGCCTGCCTGCCTGCCTGCCTGCCTGCCTGCCTGCCTGCCTGCCTGCCTGCCTGCCTGCCTGCCTGCCTGCCTGCCTGCCTGCCTGCCTGCCTGCCTGCCTGCCTGCCTGCCTGCCTGCCTGCCTGCCTGCCTGCCTGCCTGCCTGCCTGCCTGCCTGCCTGCCTGCCTGCCTGCCTGCCTGCCTGCCTGCCTGCCTGCCTGCCTGCCTGCCTGCCTGCCTGCCTGCCTGCCTGCCTGCCTGCCTGCCTGCCTGCCTGCCTGCCTGCCTGCCTGCCTGCCTGCCTGCCTGCCTGCCTGCCTGCCTGCCTGCCTGCCTGCCTGCCTGCCTGCCTGCCTGCCTGCCTGCCTGCCTGCCTGCCTGCCTGCCTGCCTGCCTGCCTGCCTGCCTGCCTGCCTGCCTGCCTGCCTGCCTGCCTGCCTGCCTGCCTGCCTGCCTGCCTGCCTGCCTGCCTGCCTGCCTGCCTGCCTGCCTGCCTGCCTGCCTGCCTGCCTGCCTGCCTGCCTGCCTGCCTGCCTGCCTGCCTGCCTGCCTGCCTGCCTGCCTGCCTGCCTGCCTGCCTGCCTGCCTGCCTGCCTGCCTGCCTGCCTGCCTGCCTGCCTGCCTGCCTGCCTGCCTGCCTGCCTGCCTGCCTGCCTGCCTGCCTGCCTGCCTGCCTGCCTGCCTGCCTGCCTGCCTGCCTGCCTGCCTGCCTGCCTGCCTGCCTGCCTGCCTGCCTGCCTGCCTGCCTGCCTGCCTGCCTGCCTGCCTGCCTGCCTGCCTGCCTGCCTGCCTGCCTGCCTGCCTGCCTGCCTGCCTGCCTGCCTGCCTGCCTGCCTGCCTGCCTGCCTGCCTGCCTGCCTGCCTGCCTGCCTGCCTGCCTGCCTGCCTGCCTGCCTGCCTGCCTGCCTGCCTGCCTGCCTGCCTGCCTGCCTGCCTGCCTGCCTGCCTGCCTGCCTGCCTGCCTGCCTGCCTGCCTGCCTGCCTGCCTGCCTGCCTGCCTGCCTGCCTGCCTGCCTGCCTGCCTGCCTGCCTGCCTGCCTGCCTGCCTGCCTGCCTGCCTGCCTGCCTGCCTGCCTGCCTGCCTGCCTGCCTGCCTGCCTGCCTGCCTGCCTGCCTGCCTGCCTGCCTGCCTGCCTGCCTGCCTGCCTGCCTGCCTGCCTGCCTGCCTGCCTGCCTGCCTGCCTGCCTGCCTGCCTGCCTGCCTGCCTGCCTGCCTGCCTGCCTGCCTGCCTGCCTGCCTGCCTGCCTGCCTGCCTGCCTGCCTGCCTGCCTGCCTGCCTGCCTGCCTGCCTGCCTGCCTGCCTGCCTGCCTGCCTGCCTGCCTGCCTGCCTGCCTGCCTGCCTGCCTGCCTGCCTGCCTGCCTGCCTGCCTGCCTGCCTGCCTGCCTGCCTGCCTGCCTGCCTGCCTGCCTGCCTGCCTGCCTGCCTGCCTGCCTGCCTGCCTGCCTGCCTGCCTGCCTGCCTGCCTGCCTGCCTGCCTGCCTGCCTGCCTGCCTGCCTGCCTGCCTGCCTGCCTGCCTGCCTGCCTGCCTGCCTGCCTGCCTGCCTGCCTGCCTGCCTGCCTGCCTGCCTGCCTGCCTGCCTGCCTGCCTGCCTGCCTGCCTGCCTGCCTGCCTGCCTGCCTGCCTGCCTGCCTGCCTGCCTGCCTGCCTGCCTGCCTGCCTGCCTGCCTGCCTGCCTGCCTGCCTGCCTGCCTGCCTGCCTGCCTGCCTGCCTGCCTGCCTGCCTGCCTGCCTGCCTGCCTGCCTGCCTGCCTGCCTGCCTGCCTGCCTGCCTGCCTGCCTGCCTGCCTGCCTTTTTTAGAGATTATTTAGCATTTTCAGAGCAGAG
>CM059284.1:5463272-5465772 GCA_030347295.1 Setipinna tenuifilis | reverse complement strand
ATACACACACACAGACACTCACATGCACACACACACACGCACACACACACCCTTATCACCACTCAGTGTATATTAGGATTTTAAGATCCATGTTAATCACCTAACCGCCATCACTCACTATGTGCATATGGTAGGGTAGTATTGGGTTTCTCCAAATCTGATGTTGCTACACAGTGGGTGGTCTGGCCCAAAACCCAAGTGTACATGGAGTGTGTGTGATCAGATAGTGGTCAGAGACCTGGCCGACTCCACTACACTAGGTGGCGCTGTAGGTGGCCTTCCGATTAATGGCTCCTGAATAAAGAAAATAAACAAACTATTTGGCGGTATACTAGCAGAGAAGGCATTCGAGGAGTTTGACAGAGCAGCATTCGCGTACATGTTGTGCATTCTGCTGTGTTTGGAAGTCCGTCTGAATGAACAAACAGCGCTTTTGGTTTCGTTGATACATGCGCAGTACACGAATCCTAGGCGATAGTTAACATCAGCTTAAGCCAGGAGTTTCCATTGGACTCGCGAATCCAGTCCCTATACGATCTTCAGCCTGTGCACATGAACTCGATACGATCCCAATCCATTTACAATCGTAGTGACTCACACATTACCATCTGTTTGACTCTTGCCTTGTCACTAAAGTAAAGGTACTACTAGGACTGACCCCCCCTGTTTAACCCTGTCGACAATGAGCCCTGTTGCTTTGCTTGTTGATGTTTGCTGTAAGATAAGAAACAAACACCTGCCACTGATATTGACACAATGCCACATTATTTGCAGATCCTGTATCTGATATGAGAGCTTGCGAAGGCCAATATCTGCGGACACCATTGCTACCCAACTTATCAGTGCACACAGGCTCTGTCCCTAAGTAGTACTCTAAGCATGCTGTTTGTTTGTTTGTTTGTTTGTTTGTTTTGTTGGTGTTGTATACTGTATATTAAACCAATGGGTATAGGCCAGGGATGGAAATTAACTTTGCAAAATGTGAACTTTAGCCAGCCACTAACAAATAAATGGTAAAATTCACCAGCCACTCAACAGCAAATCATTATTTTTTTGTTTAAAATCTACCAGCCACTCTTATATTTTACCAGCATTTGGCTGGTGTCTGGTCCCAATTTCCATCCCTGGTATAGACACTTTCAATGCTAAAAAACAGTATTTTATTCCCAGACTACTTATGCTATGTTATGCATCGTTGGGAATGGTAAGAGCGGGAAAACCCCGTGTGGGAATGGCTATGACGCTGAAAAACATTAAAACATCTTCAAACGGTCCATGCTGCACTAATTATGTGATGATTTGCTGCTTCTGTGGTGGCAGAATGTCTGCTGACCAAATGAACAGTGTTTTCTCAATAGTCCACAACACAGACCCCCCCTGATCCAGCACAGCCTCAACAACACAGCTCGCCATTCTCTCTAGTGTGTTCTCTCTCTCTCTCTCTCTCTCTCTCTCTCTCCGTCCCTCCACCCCTTGTCTCTCACCCCACCCACACCCCCGTCTCTCTCTGTTTCTCTCTCTCTCCCTCTCTCTCTCTCTCCCTCTCTCCCTCTCTCTCTCTCCCTCCACCTCTTGTCTCTCACTCCACCCAGTCCACAACACAGACCCCCCCCCGATCCAGATCCAGCACAGCCTCAACAACACAGCTTCCCCTTCTCTCTCTGTCCCTCTCTGTCTCTCTCTTTCCCTCTGTCCTTCTCTGTCTCTCCCTCTCTCTCTCTGTCTCCCTCCACCCCTTGTCTCTCACCCCACCCAGTCCCCAGACCCCCCCGATCCAGCACAGCCTTAATAGCACAGCTCGCTCCCCTCCTCTCTGGGCCCTTCGAGTTGCCTTCCTGCCCCAGCGCTGGTAACCAACACTCTGTTTGCTTTTGGCCTCAGAACCAAAACAAACAGGCACGGCTGGAGGTCCCCCAGATCCTGTTGTCTCCAAGTCCTCTTCCTTTTAAATCTAATTTAAGACCTGCAAATGGCTCAGAGTGTCCCCCCCCCCCCCTCTCTCCCTGCCCCTCCGCAGCTTGTCTCTCACTACCCCCCACCCCCTCAGTCTCTCGCTCCCTCTCTCTCTCACCCTCTCTCTGTCTTTCTCTCCCTCTCTCTGTCTCTCTCTGTGTCTCTCTCCCTCTCTCTGCCCCTCCGCGTCTTGTCTCTCACCCCCCATCTCTCTCTTTCTCTCTCTCTCTCCCTCTCTCCCTCTGTCTTCCCCCCCACCCCTTGTCTCTCACCCCCCCGTCTTTCTCTTGCTCCCTCTCTCTATGTGTGTGTCTCTCTCTCTTGCTCTCTCTGTCTCTCTCTCCCTCTCTCTCTCTTTCTATCACTAAATGATGATAGCTGTCACTGAAACAGTAGCTATTTTCACACTCTAAATGCCAGGGTGTGAAAAATCACTTATCATTGCCTTAAGACCTGACAGGCATCAGTGAGGAAAAAAGGCAGGCACGTTAAACAGCACCGAGCCAGCATGATGCCACCTTCACACACACACACACACACACACACA
>CM059284.1:5430772-5455772 GCA_030347295.1 Setipinna tenuifilis | reverse complement strand
GTTGCGAAGCCTAAAAATTACCCTACCTTGTCCACGACCATGAGATCACTAGAATTAACTTATCATTAAAAAGAAAAGACGTTAAAAACACACACACACACAAAGAAAGTTTTCTGAATTACCGACTCACCCAAATGAAATACAAAGCAAATGCCTGTTTATTACATATCTAAATATATGTAATAGTATCGTATATTTATTGTTGAAAAGGCAGAATATTTGAAGACTGACAATGATAAAGTGTCGACCAACTGACCATTAGCCTAGCCAAAGATTTCCCTCGCCATCTGAAACGATGCTGAGATAGAACACGATAAGAGAATAAGAGATATGTGGAGAATATAAGTAAAAATTAACGTTTTGGTTACCTCTTCCTCGTGGTTGGCGTACTCGTGATTCAGTTCATTCTCCTTTTCTGGTTTGTTATTCATCTTCAAACTACTGTTTATCCAAGACAGCTCTTGTCGTTGTGCGTCCGTTGAGGATGGAGAGCACCAGAGAAGACAATGAACTAGCCGTCAGAGCGCGCAATCCACAAAACACCCAACCGATTTTCACTCAGCAAACGGCATTGATGATTACTCAATAACAGGGACAATCGGCAGTGCACTAAAACCAAGTCAATGTCCTCATGGGTAAATGTTCGCAAGGTGCTGTCGCTTCAAACATCAGTTTTAGTGAACTCGGTCGCTCGTGCCACTGTCTCTGTCCGGTCCGGTGTGATAGGAGAGATGGAATATGGGCTGGCTCGTGGTGGCTTGCAGCTGACGGGGAAAGTTCTTTAACCTGCATAAGGGGTGGGTTGGTCATACGGGGCGTGGGACAGGCGTGTGCAGTGTGTGTGAAGCAGCAGTACAGTGTTACAAAGAACTAGAGTATAAAAAGCGAAGCGTTAGTAACGAATAGTTGATCTATATATTCGCTCAACGTGTAGTTGTGAAATAAATACAGGGGCGAGTTGGAATGTCCTTTTTTAACTGAACCAGGTGTTCGGTTTCCTCGAGTGTTTAAAAAACTGTCACAGAGGATGAAGAGGATAAATTCCGTTAATCTTCGACCCGAGTGAACAAACCACAACTGTGATGCCAAAACTTAGTGATAGATGAACCGACAAGTCACTCTGGAGACGTGTTGCCACAAGGTTAGGCATTAACCGACTTTAATGGCGAGCCAGCAATGAGTAGCCAAGTCTAAACGTGTGAAAACAGCGCCCAGAGTTTTTCGCCCTTATCTCCCATGGTCACAATGCAAATACGGCAGTCACAGGAATATTTTATATATGCTGACATCCAGGAAGATAAAAGCGCAGGCAGGCCCTGCTGCTAAAGGAGCTGGGTAGGCTACGTGATGGCTTTACAACCTACGTGACGCAATCCCACCAGAGTCCATCAAAAGCAACCTTGGCTTTCATTTGATGTCGGGATGGGCTCCATAATAACTATCCTCATGCACTCTAATGGCATGTCTGCTAGCGAGTATTAGGCTATAGGGCGTCAAAGCTCTAGCCTGCGTATCGTTTGATGTATAGCCCATGCAAGGACGTTTCCAGCAGGCTGTGTGTGTGTTTTTTTGTGTGTGTTGAGGAGGAAGACAGGAAGGGTGGAGAAACAGGACCCCATGCCAGACTAGACTATCTCCGTAGTGATTCATTCCACTGGTAGCAAGTCAGCTCACAGAGAGTCATGTGGTTTGCAGGGCTTGCAGTCATCCTTGTCTTGCATCATATTTTAGTATTAAAATGGAGGCAGCTCAAAAAGCTCGGAGCAATACCCATCCTGTCATTCAGTCAGGGGTTACAAGCAAGTGAACTTTACTCACTCACTAAAAAAACATCAAAAGAACATGGATGGAAGAAATATTTCAATATTTCAAACCTGCACCATTTTGTGTTCTCCGGTGTGCAAATACAGTATCTGTACGGTTGGAAGGGACACTGACAGAGAGAGCTGTCATACTTAATGTAATGAGAGTCAGTCGGAACTTTGTTCTTCAGTAAAGCAACGGTATGAGTCTGAAAAGTGGGCCTCTGTGTGATTGATTTTATTCAGCCAGATTAAATTGGAAGGTTTAAAACTGAACATAACATGTAACAAGAACGAGTGAGTGAGTGGGAGAGAGAAGAAAAGAGGGGAGGGGAGAGAGGTGGGTGGGAAAGAAGAAAAGGATGAAGACATTAGGATGCTCCTCTATGCTTAACCCCACCCCCCCAACACACACACACACACACACACACACACACACCCTTTCAAATCAACACCCAGCACCACCACTCCTCCAAGGCTAAGAGAGGGCGGGGGGAACTGGTGTGTGTGTGTGTGAATGTGAGTTGAAGTGTGTGTGTGTGTGTGTGTGTGGGGTGTGTGTGTGTGTGTGTGTGGGTTGGGATGTGTGTGTGTGTGTGCGTGTGTGTGTGTGGGTTAGGGGTTGGAGTGTGTGTGTGTGGGGTGTGTGTGTGTGTGTGTGGGTTAGGGGTTGGAGTGTGTGTGTGTGGGGTGTGTGTGTGTGTGTGTGGGTTGGGGTGTGTGTGTGGGGGTGTGTGATGAGAGCAGCGTGAGCGAGCACGAGCGCGGAGGAGTGTTAGTGAAGTGTCTCAGCTGCTCCTGACAGCTCCAGATACCGGCCAGTGTTTATCAAGCCATCGCACTCCCTGCCTCGCAGACCACCGGACCAGGGTCAGATCCAAACACAGCGCACACTACACAACACACACACACAAGAGCACACTACACAACACAACACAAGAGCACACCACACAACACACACAAGAGCACACTACAACACAACACACACACACAACACCACACACACAAGAGCACAACACAACACAACACACACAAGAGCACACCACAACACAACACACACACACAACACCACACACACAAGAGCACAACACAACACAACACACACAAGAGCACACCACAACACAACACAACACACACAAGAGCACACCACAACACAACACACACACACAACACCACACACACAAGAGCACAGCACAACACAACACACACAAGAGCACACCACAACACAACACACACACACAACACCACACACACAAGAGCACAACACAACACACCACACACAAGAGCTCACCACAAGCTAAAATGTCACTCTGTGTACAGGTCAGCGTGCTTCAGCTGAAGAGGAGCCGTTTTTATTAGTTTTGTCTTTTGGAAACCATCTTTGAGTGCCCAGAAAAGCACTGTAGAAATAAAATCTATTATTATTATTAGTAGTAGTAGTAATAATAGTAGTAGTATTACTATTATTACTGTTGGTATTATTATTATTATTATCTATGTAAAGGAGGTTTTGTAGTTGTTTATGACAATTGTGGATAAGAATGTTTGTGGTCTGTGATGTCATTTAAAATAGTTAGTCTAAATAGTCATTTGTTCACAAGCCAAGCAACCACATTGTTATTGAGATTATTGGGCCTTAATTTGGGTCTGCTAAACCGATTCTGTGTAAGGTGTGACTTAGCAACTGACTTAGCCTGTTACACAGCCTTTATGGCAGAACCTCACAAGTCGGCGTGAGAAATGATGTCTTGCCAACTATGTATGAGCTGTCCTCCGATGACATGCTTCACATGCACTGACCGGGGTTTGGGGTCGGATGTGATGGACAGGGGGGGGGGGGGGGGGGGGGGGCGCTGGCTGTAGCGGCTTCTCTCTCCAACGTTTCTTCTGTGTTGAGTCATCAGAATGTCTCACCATGTGTTCACAGCCAAAAACGCAGCCTGGGTCTTAGCACATGTTGTGTTTATCAGTAAGGATAGACAGAGCTGGAAACAAGTGTGTGTGTGTGTGTGTGTGTGTGTGTGTGTGTGTGTGTGTGAGAGAGAGAGAGAGAGACAGAGACAGAGAGAGAGAGAGAGAGAGAAACAGAGAGAAAGAGAAAGCGAGAGAGTTAGGGTGCCCTTTCGTGTATGTGTGTGAGTGAGACGAGAGAGAGAGATGGAGAGAGAGAGAAAGAAAGAGAGTTAGAGTGCCCTTTCATGTGTGTGTGTATGTGTGTGTGCGTGTGAGTGAGAGAGAGAGGGAGGGAGGAAGAGAGAGATGGAGTCTCTGAGGGAGAGAGTTAGTTCTCGGTCGGAGGGGGTGGTGAGGGTTGGGGGTTGTCAAACCACAGCAAACCAAATATGGAAATGCCTTGTTTATCAGGAGCCCCGTGTTACAGAGGAGCTGTTACCATAGCCCCACTACACTGGGCTTCAGGGTTTGATACTACACTGCAGTGGTATGCAGGTCCCCATAAAAACCATGACCTCGCCAGAGCCCTGTGAGTGCCTGTCTGTGTGTGTGTGTGTGTGTGTGTGTGTGTGTGAGAGAGAGAGAGTGTGTGTGTGTGTGTGTGTGTGTGTGTGTGTGTGTGTGTGTGTGTGTGTGTGTGTGTGTGTGTTGAAAACTTAAAGTGGAGAAGGGGAGTATTTGCTCTTTACAGGCCGCTTTCATTCCTGTCCAAGATGGCTCATGGAGGAGTTTTATTGGGCCTCTTTTTCTGATGGCGCAGCCAAACAAATGCAGTTTATGTTGGTCAGGACAGTGATAGGACAAGCAGTAAACCAGTTGAGGTTTACATAACTGAAAACAAGGGAGAAACTTGTTGGACTGACTGACCTTAGTGTGTGTTATTGTACAGTACTGACGGGACATGTCAAAGTGTCTGGTAATTACAAGTTGAGCTGACTGACATGCGTGTGTGGGTTGTTGTACAATACAAGTGCCATGTCAGATTGTGTGTGTGTGTGTGTGTGTGTGTGTGTGTGTGTGTACATGTGTGCAGTGCCTGTGTGTGTGCGCATGTGTGTGTGTGTTAGAGCAGAAGCGGAGTCGGGAGGAGGAGGAGAGAGAGAGAGAGAGAGGCTGTCTTTTTTGTCATCTGAGCCGCGCGTCCTGGCAGGTTCCTGCCGGGGAGAGGGCAACAATGGGTCTCCGGCCTTTGTGAGGCCCAGTACAGGAAGCCGGCCCTCTCCCCTCTCCCCTCTCCCCGCTCCCCGCTCCTTGGAGGCGAGGAACAGCAAGCGTGGAGGAAGCCTTCCCTTCCACCCCACCCCCCCGACCCCCAAAACTGACTCACACATACTGTGTGCGCGTGCGAACACACCTACACACACACTCACTCACACTTGCAGTCATACACACACTTACCTTAAACACGTGTGTGCGCATACATGCTTTTTATCGCTCTCTGTGTTTCATAGACACACAAATACACACACACACACACACACACACACACACACACACTTCAGACCTGACAGGCCTGACAAAAGGCACACTTACACACACACACACACACACACACACATCCGCCTCCTACACAGTTTCCAATACCAGCACTCCGAATGAGTTACGCATAAGAAAAAAAAAAGACAAACACGATTTCACCCTATAGCAGAGCTCCTGTTTTCTCCATGGCCATGGTTATTGCCTGTCGATTACCTGTGGTCAGTCAGCGTGCTTCCCCTAGCCTATGCCCTGGTGACACAGGTAGGTGCAGTACACGCATACAAATGTGCTGCTTTGGGTTTTAATGGGTCAGTGAGCGGGGCACTCTATCCTGACCCCTTGTTCAGTGCTGTGCGCTGCGGCTGCCCTACACAAATATTCACACAGCTGACCAACCTGGTTGAAGTATCTATTTGGAATTCCTTTTTTTTGGCTCATGTCCTTGAAGCTATGGAAAAAGAGTTAGTGGCCTCAATTTGCCTTTGGAGGAAAACTGTATATATGTTTGTATGTGTGTGAGTGTGTGTGTGTGTGTGTGTGTGTGTGTGTGTGTGTGTGTGTGTATGTATCTGTAAGTATGATAAGTAAGTATCTATCTATCTATCTATCTATCTATCTATCTATCTATCTATCTATCTATCTATCTATCTGTCTGTCTGTCTGTCTGTCTGTCTGTCTGTCTGCCTGTCCTTTTTACGTTCTCAGAAACCTTTACTTGGAACTATGAATAAAGTATAGTAACAGAGAATTTACTTAAACAATAATATTTTAATTGCAACGATCAGCATTCCTGTATCTGTGTATGGCTTACTTAGAGGGCAACATTAAACATAGGATGCTTATTTTAATAGGATGCTTATTAAGACTTGTGTGAAATAGCAACCTGAAAACAGTGGAGGTGTCTTGGGGCAAATTCTGCTGCATGTTCCACTGTTTGTGTACCTGTATATATCTACGGTAGCTGTCACTGAAGGTATGTTTGTGTATATATACGGCACCTGTCACTGAAGATACTCATCCACATTAGTGAGAGCAGACACACTTGTTATATCTGCCATAGTAAAGGGGCTATATTTAAACCATGCTGTAGCCATCACGCTGATAGAAACGTCACTGATAGCCCACTTAGCACTGCATCAGGATCTGACGTTTACTGAAACCGACAATAATCAAGCCTGCTTGAGCTTGATCAGATATCACTTTTCTTTCTTTTTTTAAAGTATATTTTTGGGGCTTTTTTGCCTTTATTGTGACAGGACAGTGAACATGGTGACAGGAAATGAGTGGGAGAGAGAGAGATGGGGTATGGTTGTAAAATGACCCAGGCCAGATTCGAACCTGGGTCCCCATTCATGGTACGGGTGCTCTATGCACTGCAATACAGGATCCCCCCAAATATTGCTTTTCTAAAGTGAGACACCCGTCTGAGCCTATCAGACTGCAGGGCTGGAGATGGCACTGCTGTCAAGGCTTCCTCTTTACCTATGATCTATATGGTAGGTGACATAAAGAGTCACCATCATGCTTAAACTCGACCACCACCAACAACCTGCACATACCCACTCTCTTGCTATTTATGTTTTTATTTATTTATTTATTTATTTATTTTTGTTTTATTTTAAATTAATATCACTTTGTTTTTGTGATCAAAATTGTGGAATTTGCAGTAATCATTATCATGGGATGATGACAATACAGACACTTGCTCTGCCAGTACACCTCTGGTCTAGTCTTGCAGAGGAAAAGGACAGTAGAAGAGGTCACCCTGTTGAAAAAGCACATGTAAAAGCACCAGGAGATTTTTTTTCTTTGCCTGTGCCTCCTGTGTTGTGACATAACTCCACCTGAAGTGCCCAGTATGCCCCATACCTTTGGATGCCCTGGTAAACACCGGCGACGGGCGGGCAGCAAGAGTGGCTTTTCCTTTATGTCCATGTTAATTATTTCTGCTGGACCCCAGGTGGGGCCACTCTGCATTCTATAGGTCACCCTTCATACTCCTGAGAGAGCACACCGCTAGGCAAAGGTCACCTGTCACAAATCCTCAACTCTCATTGGACCACGTGGTGACCTTTGGTTTGACACACGAATCAGGGGGTCGCCATTTCGGGGACCCTGAGAGAGGAGGAAGTCACATCTTATGAACCTCAGCATATTATTATTAAACTGTTGAGTGTACTAAAAATCGATAATTTGTTTGTACAGTAGAGCAAAAAGCTTTTATAGACAATGATAACATCCCAGGTAGCATTGTCTAAAATATTCAATTGTTCGCCACAGGCTATGAGCTCATTTCTAAATTTTAAGTTTCAGTGTTAAGTCACAGCCTCCCTCCATAAAAGGATGGGTTTTTTTGTGTGACACAAGCACAAGGTTCACTATTGCTTCTCTGACTCCACCTAAAGGACACAGTACAAACTGCATGATCTCTACTTTGCCTGGTGCGATCACATTTCTTTTCATGTTAACAACCAGAGCAGATGAAAACACAATGATCATTCTTTCCACACTGTTTATGAGAATATACCATCTCCTACTATTATTACTTTATGTGGAAGCTCAACAATATAAATATATCATGCTGCCACTGACTTTTTTATTGTATCAAAAACATATGTAGTATTGTGTTTATGGCAATTTCAAATAATTGTACATTGGAGTGATAAAATACACTGCCTTCATTGACACACAGAAATGGGACAAACATTTAATTTAATTAGGATTGATTTAATGTTTGGAATGACGCCAACAAGTACAAAATCAGGAGAAAAAAAAAACAAAGTATTTTTTTATTTTTTTGTTATTTTTTACTACCGCCGAGACAGCAACATAAATAGCAATTCTAATAATGTAATGCAGTGATATACAGTTTACATAGTTGTGCAAGTTAGGTCCTGTAACACAGGTATGTTTATTTAACTCAATTGCACTCCTCCAACGCACGGAGCTAGCTTCTGGCAGGGGTGGATGAGCTCTTGACTGTCTTCTTCAGGTGGTGGTAGTTGGGTAAGATCTTCATCAGGAAGTCCAGCTGTAAGGTCTGAGGCTGATGGCCAACATGGAGAACACAGATTAATACCAAACTGCCAAACAACACCACAAACCAGCCAGACATATGAACTAACAACCATCTGAATGAGCTTGAACCATCTGAACATACCCCCAACAGACGTTTCTTTTGTTGTTCTCTCGGATTTCTTCTAGTGATAATGTGCAATTTGTTTGCTTTCTTTATTACAATTCATTACATTTTGCAAATAGGCCACCCCCCAAAGTAGAGTTATAAGTAAGCAGCACCAATCAAGCTATGGCAGCATAAAGGATCTAGCACTAAGCTCTTACAATAACAAACAAGAACAGTTTACTCTCCTATTATTACAGACAAATGCATACAGATGTTATGCTATCTAAGTATCTGATGCCCAACGCTTGGTGGTGTATTTTCAGTTACACTAGGGAAATTTACAGCGAGCCCATATGCCCTGCCCACCCCTTGTTGTCCCTGGCGATGTGTCACCATGGTCACCTACCTGTGGCCTCTCGGTCTGCACCCTCCTCATGCAGGACGAGCCGTAGATGACGGTGTTCTCGGGGATCACCTCACAGGTGTTCACCTGGCAGCACGCCCCCACGATGCAGCCACTGGTCAGGATCACGTTCCGGCCAACGTCCGCTATAAGGGGAATGATGCAGGTGATTACATTAGCTATACACACACATATACGTATACTGTACATATATATATACACAAACATACATATATACACACACATATATATATGTATATATGTGTATATGTATGTAGACTGATTCCCTTCCTAACAAAAGTAACAACTACTAACCAACTCTTCCCCTAGGCGCCTCATGCTTGTATAAATGTGCCTGTGTAGGAAGCATGTGTGTCTGTAGTGTCCCTGCTCCGGGAAACTTACTTAGGCACATGCATCTTGTATGTATGAGGGTAGTCTGCTTACTCTGTGTTCTTTCTACACCTCTGTGAGCTTATTATGTCCCCCTTTCTTTTTTAACTTGCTTTGGATAAAACCGTCTGCTGAGTGTAACGTAATATACTTTTGTAATCTGGCAGATGTTTTTAACCGAATGTTATGTTTAAAATGTATGAAATAATAAATGTTAAAATGTTACTTGTTTTTTTTTTTTATTCCTAGCCATTAAAATGTATTTTAAAATGGGAGCGCACCTATGCTCTGTAAATTTCTCTGCATAAATGTTTGTCTTACCTTTAGATTCAATGACATTGTTGTCACCAATTTTTAGGGCTTGAGACACTGAATTGAATAATTAAGGATGATTTGGTGAGTATCAGACCAGTATGTAGCCTATTGCTAGGTAATATTCCTGAAAAGACTTCTAATAAGTCTGATTATATTACTGGTTATACTTGTCCTAATCATTTTCCATAGTTTAACAAATGCACAAGAGCAGCTGAAACAGCTCATGAAAGGATACCACAGCCAACTTCAAACACATTGTTGATTCCGATGGTCATTGTCTTGGGCTCCACATTTTCAGCGTCTGGCATAATGTTTTCTGGATAGCTGGGAGAAGAGTCAGGCGTTAGCCAGCCTTTATATCTCAATGATATAAATGCATTTAACAAACAAGTCAGCTTTGTGGTACCTGTTTATGATAAGGGCTTGCTCCTCAATGAGGTTGCCCTCGCCGATTATTATGGGTCCTGCGTCTGCAATGATACGGGCCTTAGGGTGCACCACAGTCCTCGCACCTACAAAACAAAATGTTTATTATTCACATTTTAGGGATTGCTTTCATGAACGTACATCTTTTTAAACAAATATACGTTAGGAGAAGCAAAGAGTCGCACCTATGGTCACATCTCCTCTGATCTCACTCTCCACACAAACGACCGCCCCTGCTGCAATTTTGGCACTGTGAAATGAAATATGAATGGTGACTTTCAAATGCAGTTCTGCAAAATAAACAACATACACAAGCCTGTAACGAGTTTAGCTGACGTTAGCTAGTAACAGTCTGATACATGACTAGACTACTTCAGTGGTACTCGACCAATTTTTAAAACGGCCAACTAGAGTCTCTGGTCTGGTGTACAGTACACTGATAATACACGTACTGTCTGGTTTTCATGACAGCAAGGTGCTGAACAGGGCAATGTTTTGATCATTGCCATTCTTGTCATTAAGCCAGCCAGCCACCGCCTTAACTTGCTTTGGGTATTGACATCTAGGCTATGTGCTGGTTTTAGACTAATTACCAATGCATCTTCCCAAAGGCTTACATCCCTAAAACGTGAATATGATTACAAAATACCGACTATTATGGTGAAACAGCAATTTACCTTTTTTGATTAGCATTTTGCTTTGAGTTTGGATCCGCCATCTTGATTATGTTTAATTTGATAGGTACTTGATTTAACCAGCCTGAATGTTCTCGTTCGATTACAATGACTAGAGATTCTATCACGACAAATGCTGCCATCTGCTGTAGTACTCTTATAATGCATGTTTCTACAATGGCCTAACATGTCTATTTTCAATTCTGCAATTAATGAATAATATATCATTATACATTATGTAAAATGCATTATTATATATAGTTTTCCATTTCCGATTAGATCAGATATTAAGCTAATACTAAAATATTAATGTGTGTAACAACCTTAGGTCATCTGACAGATTGCACTTGGTCTACTCTACAAGGTATAATGTCTACATCAAATCTAAAGAATAAGTTATGTACTACATGCACAAAGAACGCAAAGCTACAATTCTGTTGGCTTTATTACTGGGATGTATTTAATTTCTTATTGCAGTATTTTCTGTGAACATTCCCCTTACATCCAACGTTTTTTTTTTAATTACTATTATTATTGTTGTTGTTGTGTATTTAATCTTGTTTGTTCAACCATTGTAATGAACTTTTTTCTTGCGATAAAAAGCCTACATTAGTGGATTTGCAGACCAACTCAAGAATCTCTGGCAGCAGCCTAGTAGTCTGGTAGCTGTATAACCCGGAAGTTATTGTTATGGTTCAAAGCTTGTCAAGTTGGCAGACGGGAGTGTACTGCACCGCGGCACTGTCTGTTTGAAAGGGCGTATGGTTTTGGCAAGTGCAATTCCCATTCGCACAAGAAAATACCTTCCAAAGAGGGACTGTGTTCGCAGGTATGTGTTGGTGAATTGTTGTGTTTTCGAAGAATGTCACGCCAATGAGCTCCTCAGCAGGGCCAATATTGATTAGCTTTGTTAGCATATTAGCTAAACAAAAAAACTGTCAGCAGTAAAAACCGACAGTCTTCGGTAGAAACGATGAATGTCAGAGGGTGGACCTTACTGGACTGATATAATATTTCATGCAGTTATTAGCCATTCAGATTAGTTGGGCCAGTGGAAAGGTTTCGATCCCCGTTTTTGGCGTCAATTTAATAGACTACTTTTGAGGTACAGCTAGCTTTTTTTGGTAGCTAGTTTGTCGGCCAATGGCTAGCCACCGGCTGTTGTCCTGGTATGCTAAAAACATTGGACTCCATAACTTAGAGTTTTTACAAGACATGGCAGAATTAATCTCCCTGACAACCCTCATCATATTATAACTTGTATGTATGTTATTGTCTTTTGGCGACAATGCCTTTGCTGACAGACCAGTGGTGCATTTTGTATTTGCCAGCTTGGTTTACTTTGTTGGCCAGTGCTATGACTTCTATAAGAAACCTGTTAAAAGCTGGTTTGACGTTACCTAGTAGACGTTGAGTCATTCTGATCATCGTCTTTGATGGTTGACATGTTAATTTCAGACATGTTTCTTCGTAGCTGACGACCTTATATAGTCAGAGAGAGCTTCTTGTGTTATTATGCGTTTTTATTCTTTGTTAGTTACTGTTGGCTCAAGCAGTTAAATAGCTTGCGAGTACTATCAAAAAATAACCACAGTTTTTGTATTGTAATGTGGTGATGCACAAGCGTCAAAGTGCAACGTTAACCAAAAGATGTATTCTCTACAATGGTATCCATCTGTTGCCATGGGCATGACCAATAACGGGAAAATCTCCATCAACGTTCCCTCCTCCTTGGCTAGCGCGTTATAAGTGGGGGGTAGATGTGGAATACTGCCATAATAATAGAATAATAAGACAAAGCAACATGTCAATGTCAAGAAGGCATTCTTTCACCCCTAGGGTAAGTGTCACAAAAGCAATTTTGTAATCTGTAAATAGTTGTAGTGCGGCAATAACGGTAGCCAGTGCTAAATTTGAAATCTATTTGTCGCTTGCATGAAGACAAAGTGCTCTGTCAAAATTTTAAACAATAATGGGGGAAGACATTAAGAAAAAAATCAGTCCAGTCTCACGAATAGTTGTACTCGCATATCTTACTTGCATCCACTATTCTATTCACAATTCTACAGTGTTCTGTTATCCATAACTCTGTGCTATTCTCCTATTGTTCGGTATTGTTCCTGTAACTGACACGTCCTCAGCCAACCTAAGCAGAATGCCTGATAGTGTACTCACCGCGTTCGCTGCATTTTCCTGTGGTTTCTCGGTTTGGTGTATAGCACCTCGGCTCCCACAAGTTCTTTTCCGAAGTACCGAGCTCAGCGCCTCTCCAGTCGCTGCTCGGCGATGAAGCTACTCTGCTTCTTTTGCTGATGGTAGCGAAACGCTGATGACTGCACCAACTACAGGTCTAGAGCTTAGAGACCTGCTGAAACATTGCAGCGAGAGGCAAACATGAAGTGTTCTTTCTCCTGCAGGTTTCTACTAGCGATCAAGCTTCAATCACCAAACTCTCTGCACTGCACTGCATTGCACTGCACTGCATTTCACTGCACTGCATTTTATTTTCTCATCACCCTAACACTTTGGCAGTCCACCATCGAGCCAGACTCTTCAACGGCAAATTATCCTTCTTGAAATGCAGGGAATTAATGTATCCAATAGCTCTACTCTCAGATTGGAGAAAATGGGAGAATTACTCCCTAACCGTCTCTCTCTTTTTTCCCCCCTCAAACCAGACACAGACACAGGCATGTGATTCAGGGCTGCGGGACATGATTGCCAAGTGCTGCTGTAATGTTATTTGCGGCTCTCCAGCTCCATCGTGACTGGGTCAGTCCACTCACTGAAACACAGTGGGGCCTGTTGTTTTGAGTCACGGCTGCAACAGACTCCTCTCCTCTGAGGAGGCGCATGACGGAGTATGTCATCCTTCCCATCATCCCTTCGGAGCTGGGGGGTTGTCAAAGTGTACTCTTTCTGTTTCTCTCTCATTCTCTCTCTCTCTCTCTCTCAATCTTGCATGCTTGCTCTCTCTCCCTCTCCCTGTCTCCCTCTCTCCCTCTCTCTCTCTCTCTCTCTCTTTCTCCCTCTCCCTGTCTCCCTCTTTGTCTTTGCCTTTGCCTTTGCCTTTGTCTGTCTCTGTCTGTCTCTCTCTCTCCTCTCTCGTTCTCTGTGTCTCTCTCCTTCTCTTTCTGTCTTTGTGTCTCTTTCCTTCTCTCTGTCTGTTTGCTCCTTTTACTCTCCGTCCCTCTCCCTCTCGCTCCCTGTCGCTTCCTCTCCTGCTCTCTGTCTCTCTGTCCCGTGTGGTTTATTGTGACTCAGCTTTGGCCTAGATGGTGGCATGAGGTCTTTAGCACCATCTCATTAATTGATTGCAGCATGATCTCTTTAGCATCTGTCTAGCTGTCAGGTCTTAAGCATCTCCATCCATGCATAATGGATTCAGATCCAACGTTAGGTGTTTGGCATCTGTGTCTGTAGCTGATTACAATTTGAGGTCTTCAGCAGGTGTGTCCATGACTGATTGCAGCAAGTAGACTGGTTACAGATCATTGGTAGGCTGTGGTCCAGGCTTGGAACCAACTCGTGGATATAATGGCCCTGAGTGGTGGTTTCCTCCAGGAAGGGATCTTAAGAAATATGCTGGCCCTTATAGCCCTTACATTTTACACACACACACACAGACACAGACACAGACACAGACACACACACACACACACACACACACACACACACACACACACACACACACACACACACACACACACACACACATTTTGCACACAGTCTATTGAAATATGCCGTTAAATAACCTGCAGGATTAACAGGTAGGTGTGGCAGCAGGTTGAAATTAATTTTATTATCTTACATTAATTAATCTACTTGCCACATAGGCTAGTGTCTAATACTAACAGGCAGCAGAGGAAGTGGGGCCATGTGGCTATCCTGCCTCTGCATTCCTCCTGCATGGTGTCAGTGGTGGGAAGTGGCCATGGGAACACTCAGAGACTTTCCCTCTACCAGCCCAGCAGTTGAGCTCCATGGGAGACATTAGTGGAGCTCTCCACAGAGCTATTGAACTACAACAAAGCTTTCCATGTGTATCTGTGTCCTGTGTTCTTTTGCCAAACTGTTGGAGCACTTTGAGCTACATCCTTTGTATGAAGGGATGAGTGTAATGCAGAGGTTGAGTTTAGTTGTGTGTGCTGTGTGATCATAGTGACAAATGGGAATTGTGACACAGTGACTTCATCCTCTAGTCTGCCACTGCCCACCTGTCACTTGCTGGGACTGAGGTGCAGAAACTATCATCATCACAGAATGAAATGCAGAGCCATTCTTAACCCTTTGAGGAGTGAACTATATTTAGCTGTCATAGAACTTCATGTTAAAAGTCCCCCTGGGTACTTATTACATCATAGTGGGAACTCTCAATTTTGTGAATGTTCTAATCACACACATGTGATGTGATGTAACCCTAAAGGGTTAAGAGCAAACCAGTCATCCACCAGGGAGGGTGTTTGTTTAACATGTAGCCTAACCTAGTTGTCACAATGGTTGTAAAAGGGCTGGACTTCCTCCAGCAGATGTACGAACAATGAAAGCATCCTGCCAGTGCAAAAGAGCCCATTGGCAGCACTTCACTGCTGCTGCTGACTAATGTTGACTAATACCAAATTTGGTTTTGCCACCTCTCTGCTGCTGTTGATTACTGTATGCTCAATATGGGCTTGCCCCCGCTACCCCTTACTGTGCAATTCCTACAGCATAATGTGCAATATCTACCTCACACTGCAATATTATTATTCACTGCCTCTGCACATAGCCAATTTACATTTTACCATTTATTATTTATCATGCTTGTACCCTCTTCTTCCTTTGTTTCTACACTGCTTCCTTGCCTGACACTTCACACCTTAACACTTTTACCTTGCACCTTTGTGGCCTTGCAGTCTAATTTTGTTGTACATGCAGCTGTTCAACGACAGTAAAAGTCTTGAAGTCTTGAAAGCCTTACAAACAGTTATGACTAAGCTAGCACACCTCAAAGCACTGAAACCTGAGCAGGGGCATTTAGTGAATCCATTCAGCGACGGCCAATGCACTACACACCACCTGACTGTGGACAGGGTTTGGGAAGAGGCTGATATTTCAGCTTGCACTACTGTCACTGGTGAAGAAGGAAGTGCAGTCCTACTGCTGTCAGTGGTGATTGGTTCACAGGTCAAGCATTTTCATAATTGCCCAACAATTACCCACTCTGCCCAGTAAGAACTGGAAACCATTGTGTTGTCTCTCCTCTGTTTTCCCATGTCTTATTCTGTCTCTCTCTGTCTCTCTCTGTCTCTTTCACACACACACACCCGCAAACACACACACACTGCACACACACACTGCACACACACACACACTCTGACACTCTCACACTCTCACCCACACACACTCACACCGACCTCCACACACCCCCACCTCCTCAGGCCAGCAGCAGCAGTGTCCAGGGCGCCATGAGTTCGGACGGGGGAGGCAAGCCTGCCAAGGTGGGCTCGCGGGTGGAGGTGATCGGGAAGGGCGAGCGCGGCATGGTGGCGTACGTGGGTGCCACGCTGTTCGCCACGGGCAAGTGGGTGGGCGTCATCCTGGACGAGCCCAAGGGCAAGAACGACGGCACGGTGCAGGGCAAACGCTACTTCACCTGCGAGGAGAACCACGGCATCTTCGTGCGGCAGTCTCAGGTGAGGGCACTACTGTACCTTAGGTGGAGTGTGTGTGTTTAGGTGTGGTAGGCGTGTGTGTGTGTGTGTGTTTATGTGTTTGCGAATTAATTAAAGCGAATGAAAGCGTAATTAAAGCGAATGAAAGCGTAATTAAAGCGTCTTCACTCTCTCACCTTCCTGACCCATTCCCCCCAAACACACACTCTTTCTCTATCTCTCTCTATCTCTCCCTCTCTCTCTCGCACCCCCCCCCCCCTTCCCCTCTCTCTGAATGGATGCTTTTATTGATTTGTTTGTAACATGTCATAATGTTTACCAGTGACGGTGATATAATAAATATGTTAAATCTCTCTCTCTCTCTCTCTCTCTCTCTCTCTCTCTCTCTCTCTCTCTCTCTCTCTCTCTCTCCCTCTCCCTCTCCCTCTCCCCTTCTGCCTCTCAGATCCAGTTGCTGGATGAGGGTGGAAGCTCTGCAACCTCCCCAGACACCCCTGACTCTGGCATTGCTAAGCCGTTGCCCAAGAAAGGTGAGCGCACGTCCCTGCCACCTGTTACAGAGCCCAATGACAATATTGATGATTCATAATTAGAAAAAACTAGAAAGCACTTAGGAAGCACACATGTCTGACAAGCTGTGGCCTATCCCCCCAGTAATAAAGAATACTTTTAAAGAACAACTCGTGCATCCTGATGGTGATCCAGATCACAGTAGCACTTTATAATAAATATATTATGTAATGTCTTTAGTCATCATTAGTAAATTGAATAGAATTGAATAAAATTCTTAACCCGCGTACTCAACTAATGATTTGTTACTCATTTCTTAATGGGGTTATTTCTCAGTATTGGTCATTACTGAGCACTTCTGCATGGTAGTTAGAATAAGTTAAGCAAGAGGTGTTTACACCTACCATATGACTACCACCCTTCATGGCCAGTACCTAATTCACTGTAAGTCGCTCTGGATAAGAGCGTCAGCTAAATGTAATGTGTAATAAAGGACAGCTGTTAATTTTTATGCTTTTCTCTTCTGCTGTTTTTCAGAGGTTCCAGAGACCCCTAAACCAGGCAAACAGGTAAACTCTCGTCTTCCTTTTCAGCGGTTTCCAGGTGTTTAACTGCAAATGTCCTCTATGTCGAGTGGGCCCATTTCTCAGAAGCCATTTTGCTAAGAAGTGGCTAGGTAAGCACAGGTGTTACTCTTTATTCAGTGTAGCAGAGTCAGACCCTTATACAGTATGTCACAAAAGTGAGTACACCCCTCACACTTTTGCACATTTTTTTATCATATCTTTCCATGTGAGAAGTCTACAGTAAAGATATAACACTTTGATACAATGTAAAGTAGGTGTAAGCTGTAAAAGTGTTATATCTTTAGACTTCTCCCATGGAAAGATGAAAAATAATAAAAAATATACAAAAATGTTAGAGGTGTGCTCACTTTTGTGACATACTGTAGGATGTCATCGAGATGTCATTAGTAACACCTGTGGTTACCTTGCTGCTTCCTGTAACAGTGGCTGCTGTGAGACGGGTCTGTAGAGTACCTGACGCAGCACGGACAGCTTGCCTTGCGATGAATATTTTTGCATAATTATTGCTGTATAAACAAAATGTGAACATGCATGATATGCAAACATGTCACGGAAATTGGGTTGTATGTGGGGTAATGTTTGACTGTAAAACATGTTTTTCTTTTTTTACCCACATACAGTTTGTATGTAAACTTTGTCTTTATACTGGTGAGAGCTGAGAACTTATTTTGTGTACCAGAATTGGTACTAGAATTGATGGAAGTCCTCCCAAGGGCAACGACTGCTGTATCTATTTCATTTAACCTACCAGTTAGGGCTGGGTGATATGTTGACATTATCATAATATAAATATATTTTTGAAGGAGATGTGAGGTCGAGACGATATCATCATGCAGATACATTATTTATGCTGCAGCACTACTTTATGGAAGCCACTTACACTTCTGCACTCAGACCATTTAGACAGCCTCAGCCTTCTCTGATCGGTTAGCTGTGCTGTTGGCATGTTTTTGTTTACGTTTTTTATTTGCACAACTTTTTTAATTTAGTTTTTTTTTAGAGCAGTCTCAACCCTGTCTAAATAAAACAGGTGGTGTTTTACCACTTGTCATGTTGAGTGAACACGAAACACTTTGCTCATTCTGTTTCAAATATCGAAATGTAATATACATTATATTTCACCAGTCAGCCCAAAAATCTCAGCATAGTGGTTTTGGTCCATATCGCCCAGCCCAACTGCCAGACCCTGCTGTACTGAAGAACACTGACTAGAACCCTGACAGCCGAGTCTTTTAGCTAAACTGTGTGTGTTGTGTTTTTGTGTCTCCCGTTAATTTTCTTTTCCTCTTGCGGTCAAAAGGTGGCATCACTCAGAAAGGTATCAATATCTGTGTGTGTGTGTGTCTGCGCTTGTGTGTGTGTGTGTGTGCGGGCTTGTGTGCGTGCGAGCTTGTGTGTGTGCGTGGGTCTGCGCTTGTGTGTGTGTGTGTGCGCGTGCGAGCTTGTGTGTGCGCGTGCGAGCTTGTGTGTGTGCGTGCGAGCTTGTGTGTGTGCGAGCTTGTGTGTGTGCGTGTGAGCTTGTGTGTGTGCGTGCGCGCTTGTGTGTGTGCGTGCGCGCTTGTGTGTGTGTCTGTGCGCGCTTGTGTGTGTGTGTGTGCGTGCTTGTGTGTGCGTGCTTGTGTGTGCGTGCTTGTGTGTGCGTGCTTGTGTGCGTGCGCGCTTGTGTGTGTGTGTGTGTGTGTGTGTGTGTGTGTGTGTGTGTGTGTGTTGTGTGGGTGTGTGTTGGTACACTTGTCTGAATCTGGGTGTTATCTAAGCTGGCTATGCACATTCCATTCTCTTTTCTGCCCTAAGTTGTACCTCATTAAGTCACTCTTGGTTTGACTTGCTCAGGATGGATGCTCCACAAATTTCAGTTCTGTTTTTGTGCAGTGTGGTGTTTATGACTGTCCTCTTTTTGTTTACTGTTTACTTTTCTATGATGTTTTTGGTTCCTTTCTTCCTTTGCCATCACTTCTGTTGAGCTTGCTCGTTCACACCGTGGTGTTCAGTAGTCCTATGTTAGGGTTGATTTCATGCATGTTTCAAGATGAGTATAAGTATGAACCTGTTTTAGTCCTGTCAGTCTTTTTCATGGTCACTGTATTGAGCTGATAGAGTTGGTAAATGAATGTTGTTATAATATAACAATATGTTGTTACAATATATTGTTATAATATAAACTGTGATTTCTGTGATGATATTGAGGTTGCTCACTGCAGTGTTAATACACGAGTGGAAACCTAGAGGATGTAAACCGAAACTTCAAAGCAATGTTTGGTCCACTCCCCATCCCTTACCTTACCCTTTCCTGCCCCCCTCAGGAGACTAAGATTACCCAGCTTCCTGTGTCAATCATCAGAACTAGCTCAAAGAGAAATAAACACATTCTCGAGTACTATTTCCGACAATATTATTATTATTTGATGTTTTTATTATTTACTGTTATTATTACTTTGTAATGTATTAAAGCTGGCATTTTGCCAAAATGCATTCATCTTGGACATGTTGTCAGGTTAAATGAAATGTAAGAAAGAGTACTTGAAAGTGTGTTTATTTTTCATTGATCCAGTTACTGTTTTTTTTTTGCTCACCCATACACTTAATTGTGTGGAGGTTTGGAGCACATCCACCTCCCTGTCAGTGATGCAGAACTACTAATCAAATCTGTATGTGCCTCTGTGTCTCTCTGTGCCTCTTGTTCCTGATATGACTCTACGAGTCGTTGCCTCTCTGTCCTGTTCCTGTCTCTCTGTACCTCTGCCTCTCTGTACTGACTGCCCATTTTATCTACCTACTTGTCTTGTCTGTCTTCCTGTGCGTCCTGTCTGTCTGTTTCCTTCTTTCCTTCCCTCCTTCTTTCCTTCCTTCCTTCCTTTACTTCCTGTCTGAACAATACCCACCCATCCTCCCTCAGACAGTGGCCCGGCACACCAAGGTGAGAGACAGTACGGCTGGCTGCAAAGCAGGCTGGGAAATGTAGTATTGGCTTCCTCCTCCCCTTAATTCCTCAGTGCATGCTTTCACCCCCCCACCCCCCACCCCTATTCATTGCACTTACATTATCCCTTGAGAAATTGAATACCATATACTACAAACAACATCACTTGTAAAGAGCACAACCTTTGGGTGGTAATGTTAAGCTGTAGCTATGCATGACAGTCTATACATTTTACAATTTATTCAGAAATTACATAGTTAATGTGTATGAAAGCAAAGAAGTTTCTGTACAGTGTTAGTAGGCATGTGAAGAGCTAACGGCTTCTCTGTTGATGATGACAGTGGCGCACTCCAAGCCGTCTCACCTCAGCCACCTCCCTCCCCTCCCTCATAATGGTATGTTCCGAACACCCCTTCAAGTAAATGCCCCACTTCAGTTCCCACGGGGCGTACCAAATGTGTCCTGAGGGGGGAGCAACACACATGGATTCAACAGTCAGTTTGGTGCTTGGTCGAACTATTGTGACCTAAACTGTTAAAACTAGATCGCTGTTAAAGCAAACTGTGTAGTGCTCCCCTTCAAGGACTCACCATGGTGGTAAAGGGGAAATGGACTTCTCATGGACTTCTCGTGTTGGGTCTGTGGCACGTGTTTTGGTGAGGGGGGGGGGATAATTTTCCTGTTCAGTATACAGTTAGGCCTTTCATTGGGGGGTTCGGTTGTGGACCCAAAAGTGGAGCGTGCACCTTCACACTGCGGTTTAGGGGTTTGAAACGAGCACCATATGAGTCACCTATGAGCGGTGGTTTTGAAGGTGGTGGTTAAATTGGCCTGAAACTGCTGGTTAAAGGTGGCCCATCACATTCACAGTTCAGGGTCGTGGGGCACTTGTGGAGCACTCACGCCGAGACTAGTCACAGTCTTTCACTCTTGCCAGAGTCCAAATACTCACTGCCTTTGTTTGCCTCTCTTTTCCTTTCTTTCTCCTCTGTCTCTTATTCTCTCTGTCTCTCCTGTTCTATCTGTCTCGGTGTCTCTCTTTTTCTCTGTCGTTGCCTCTCTCTCTTTCTCTCTCTCTCTCTGTCTCTCTGTCTCTCTTACGCTCTCCCTCTGTCTCTATTTCTCTCTCTCTCTCTCTCTCCCCCCTCTCTCTCTTTCTCTCTGTCTCTCTCTCTGTCTTGCTCTTGCTCTCCCTCTCTCCCTTCCTCCCTTCCTCTCTCCCTCTCTCCCTCTCTCTCTCTACCTCCTTTTCTCTCTACCTCCTTTTCTCTCTACCTCCTTCTCTCTCTCCCTCTCTCTCCCTCTCTCTGCCTCTCTCTCCCTCTCTCTCTCCCTCCCCCTCTCCCTCTCCCCCTCCCTCCCCCTCTCTCTCTCAGACTCCGTCTCAGTCCCAGGCTGGGCGTAGGTCATCTGCGTTGCTGGAGAGTGAGCCTGCGACGCCGTCACAGAGTGCCATAGGAGCCCCCGTCATGCCCGCCCCCCCGGGCACCCCAGCCAGCTCTGGGGCCGCACCCCCCCCAGCCACGTCCAGCAAGGTTAGTGACACACCCGCACACACACACACACACACACACACACACACACACACACACACAGCCATGTAGCCACTCCACATACACACACACTCACACACACAGATAGATGCACAGATCTATCCACTAGGAGTAGGACAAATGGGGTGTGGTTTTAAAGGAAGCGTTTTATCAGACCAATAAATGTGTCCAGACGTACGTTTGAGATCTTTGCCAATGGCCGCTGGCCTAACCATGTGTCACCACTATCTCACCAGCAGGGGGAGCCTCTGTTGTCAAAGCAGGTAGGGTGACATGACATGACGCCTGCATGTGTGACACAGATCTGCAGTGTGTCTCACTCCGTGTGGCGTGTGGTGTGCTCACACTGATTGGGGGCACGTGATTGGTCACTTACACACACACACTGTGTGTTTTCTACCTGAATTACTCGGAAATGGAGTCTTTGTGTGTGTCTCTCTCTTCTTCACTGCTGGTCACAGTTTTAATTAACCAACATACCTTGGGAGTGGGGAGCATGCTCTCTTGAAGAGGATAAGGGTGTGGGTGGGTGTGTGTGTGTGTGTGAGAGAGAGTGTGTATACAGGGGGTGTGCATGTGTAGGCAGAGGCGTGTGTGTATGTGTGTGCGTGTTGGTGTGTATTCCATGCATGTATGTGTTTGAGTTTGTCTGTCCATATATATGCATGCAGGAGTGTTTTGTACAAAAGATAAAAGTGTCTGTGTGTGTGTGTGTGTGAGTCTGTGCGCGTCTGTTTGCGTGCGTCTGTGTGCGTGTGTGAGAGAGTGAGAGTCAGAGAGCAAGAGTTCCATATCACCTGAACCTGCCTATACTGTCTCCTCAGTTGGGTCCTGTGTGTCTGAAGGTGCCCTCTACTTTGCCTGATGTGTTTGCTGCTAGAGTGCAGTGCTCAGGAATGAATGAATCTTCATTTCTTCCCCTCCACGCTCTCCCTTACATCCCCTCCTTTCTTTCTTTCTTTCTTTCTTTCTTTCTTTCTTTCTTTCTTTCACCTCTTCTTTTCATTTCACTTCCTGTTTTGTTCTCTCTTTGTTCTTCTTGACTCATTCCCTCTCTCTCCATCTCTCTCTGTCCATCTCTCTCACTTTCCTCAATCCCTCTCCACTAACCCCCCTTCATTCCCTTTTCTTCTGTCTCCTTTTTTTCTCTTCCACCCTTCTTTTCCTCTTCTCTTTCTGTCTCATTATTCTCTTTCACCCTTCTTTCCCTCTCCTCCATCTCTGTCTATCATTCTTCCTCTCCTCCATCTCTCTCTTTCTCTCCTCCATCTCTCTCTCCCTCTCCTCCATCTCTCTCTTCCTCTCCTCCTCCATCTCTCCCCCTCTCCTCCTCCATCTCTCTCTTGCTCTCCCTCCCCATCTCTCTCCCTCTCCCTCTCCATCTCTCTCCCTCTCCTCCACCTCTATCACCATCTTGTTCTCCTTTTCCATCTCTCCCCCTCTCCTCCATGTCTCTCCCTCTCCTCCTCCATCCCTCTCTCTCTCTCTGTCTCCTCCATCCCTCTCTGTCTCCCTCTCCTCCATCTCCCTCTCCTCCATCTCCCTCTCCTCCATCTCTGTCTCCTCTTCTCCATCTCTATCACCATCTCTCTCCTCTTTCTCTCCTTCATCTCCCTCTCCTCCATCTCTCTCCCTCTTCTCCATCGCTGTCACCATCCCTCCTCCATCTCTCTCGCTGTCTTCCATACCCCTCTCCACCCGCCCTCCCCTCCCCCACCCCGCGGTCCCCAGGAGGAGGAGGCGTTGCGTGGGCAGGTGAAGGACCTGGAGGAGAAGCTGGAGACCCTGAAGGTGAAGCGTCAGGAGGACAAGGCCAAGCTCAAGGAGCTGGAGAAGCACAAGATCCAGCTGGAGCAGCTGCAGGAGTGGAAGAACAAGATGCAGGAGCAGCAGAACGACCTACAGAAGCAGCTCAAGGAGGCCAAGAAGGTAGACACACACACACACACACACACACACACACACACACACACACACAGACTTAAGATGCAGGAGCAGCAGAACGACCTGCAGAGACAACTCAAGGAGGCCAAGAAGGTAGAGTAAGACACACACACACACACACACACACACACACACACACACACACACACACACACACACACACACACACACACACACACAGGATGCAGGAGCAGCAGCAGCAGAACAACCTGCATGAATACAGCTCTCGTCCAGTCTGTCCCCAGAAGAGTGTGATGTCCTGGAGACATTAGACACTGCGTTATAAAGTAGTAATAAAGCTGGGATTGCAAGACCGTGTGCTCCAGCTGTGTCCATGTGAGGAAGTAAGATGATGCGTTATGAATGAGTAATTAACCTCTCCTCTGGTCTGTCCCCAGGAAGCACATGATGCCCTACACATTAGATACAGTCATAGAGTAGAGTAATACATTTTGGTTTGCAAGACCATGTGCTCCAGCTGTATTCGGGCCTACGAAGGCAAAGTGCAGTGACTATGCAAAGTGCAGTGACATTGAAACTGAAAAATGACTTCAAAGTTGCCTTACTGCCTAGCCTAAAATGGTGTACTTTCTTAATATAAAGAAGCAAGACATTTCACAAGACAGTCAGTCACAAGACAAATGAGGTGTTATAAAGTATATTTCCAGTCTAAACTTGGTTGTAGCTACACCTTTTGGCTTTGTAGGGCAGTACTCATGTACAGAAGTCAGGTTTATAACTCCTTTATAATGCATATTCTGTCATATATTTATATATGTGACGTGTGTATGTGTGTGTATATATATATATATATGTACATACTTACACACACACGCGCACACACACACACACACACACACACACACACACACACACACACACACACTAAACCTGTCGTCCTCTCCGTCCCCAGGAAGCGCGTGACGCTCTGGAGGCGAAGGACCGCTACATGGAGGAGATGGCGGACACGGCGGACGCCATCGAGATGGCCACGCTGGACAAGGAGATGGCCGAGGAGAGGGCGGAGTCTCTGACGCAGGAAGTGGAGGGCCTCAAGGAGAAGGTGGAGGAGCTCACCATGGACCTGGAGATCCTCAAGCACGAGATCGAGGAGAAAGGTATAAACACACACACACACACACACACACATACATTCACATATTCACTCATTCACACATGGACGTGGAGATCCTCAAGGACAAGATTGGAGAAAGGTACACACACACGTATTTAGTTACTTATACCATTGACCTGAAGAATTAA
>CM059284.1:5423272-5425772 GCA_030347295.1 Setipinna tenuifilis | reverse complement strand
CTTCTCTTCCTCTCTCCTCTCCTTTCCTCTCCTCTCTTCTTTTCTCTTCTTCTCCCATCTCCTGTCCTGTCCTCTGCCTCCGTCTCCTCCTCTCCTCTTTCTCTCCTCTTTTCCTCTCTTCCCTCCTTTCCTCTCCCTCTTCTTTTGTCACCTCCTGTCCTCTCCTCTCCTCAAGAGCAGTTGATGTGTGCGTGTGTGTGCGTGAGTGTGTATGCGTTTGTGTGTGTGTGTGTGTGTGTGTGTGTGCGTCTGTGTGTGTGTGTGTGTGTGTGTCTAATGTGATTTCCTGTGTGTGTGTGCGTGTGTCTGCGTGTGTGTGTGTGTGCAGGCCATTGAGATGGAGCTGCGTAAGATGGAGGTGGGCCAGGCCAACAGGCAGGTGTCTCTGCTGACCTCCTTCATGCCGGACTCCTTCCTGCGTCACGGGGGAGACCACGACTGCATCCTGGTGCTGCTCCTCATCCCACGCCTCATCTGCAAGGTCTGAACCCCCCCACACATACACACACAGATACACACACACACACACACACACACACACACACACACACACACACACACACTCCTTCCTGTGTCACGGGGGAGACCACGACTGCATCCTGGTCCTGCTGCTCATCCCACGCCTCATCTGCAAGGTCTGAACCCCCCCCCCACACACACACACACACACACACACACACACACACACACCTCTCATCTGCAAGTCTGAATCTCCCCCTCTTAACCCCCCCCTGCCCCACACCTGATCTGCAAAGTGTGAGACCACCCGCCCCCCACACACACACACACACACACACACACACACACACACACACACACACACACACACACACCTCATCTGCAAGGTCTGAACCCTGACGCCTTACTGCTCATCCCCTGCCACATCTGACAAACCCCCCTCAACCCCTCACAACCCTAAATAACTATAACATGATCTTATCCAGAGCAACTTACAGTTATTCATCAGCTAAGTGTAATGTAATAATAACCAAACCAGTCTATTTTATCTGTCTATTTGCTCGTCTCCTGATCTCATTTTTGTCCCCTGCAACCATTTAGGCATTTCTGGCCCCTCTCCCAAACAAACTGACCTATGCTCCTCCTCCTTCAGTTGAGCTTTGTCTGACCTATATTGTCTGTATGTCTGTGTCTTGTGTCGTGTGTATTTGTGTCGTGTGTGTGTGTGTGTATGTGTGTGTGTGCAGGCGGAGCTGATCAGCAAGCAGGCGCAGGAGAAGTTTGACCTGAGTGGGAGTGTGGGGGAGCGGGCCGGCATGAGGGGCTCCACGGGGGAGCAGCTCAGCTTCGCCTCGGGCCTGGTGTACTCCCTCAGCCTCCTGCAGACCACCCTCCACAGATACGAACAGTACGTAACACTAACACACCCTGCACCGATGCGAGCAGTACGTACACTAACACCACTATATACAAATACAAACAGTACGTAACACCATGAGTGGAGGGGGGGTAAAACCATAGGGGGTGGGGTGGGGGAGGGTTGGCCACCCTGCACAAATAGGAGCAATACATAACACCACCCTGCATAGATATAAGTAGTGCGTAACACCATGTTTGGATTGCCTGTGGTATAAGTTGGACAGTTAAAGAATGTCTGTTAAATACATAAACATAAACTTTACCTGTATTTCTGCCTCCCTCTCTTTGCCCTTTTCAATTTTCTCCTGTCCTCGCTCTCTGTTTCTCCGTTTCTCTCTCTCTGTCTCTCCCCCTCTCTCTCAGGGCACTGAGCCAGTGTAGTGTGGAGGTGTATAAGCGTATCGGGACTCTGTACTCCGAGATGAGCGTGCACGAACGCTCGCTGGACTTCCTCATCGACCTGCTGCACAAGGACCAGCTGGACGAGACCGTGCAAGTGGAGCCGCTCACCAAGGCCATCAAATACTACCAGGTATTTAACCAGCATACTCCATACTTACACTGGTCATCACACATATGGCCATCAAATACTACCAGGTACTTAAACTAGTCACCCCTCACCAAGGCCATCAAATACTACCAGGTACTTAAACAGCATACTCAATACTCACACTAATCGTCCAATACTACCAGGTACTTAAGCAACATGCACAATACTCACCATAGTCATCCCTCACCAAGGCCATCAAATAGTACTACGTATTTACAACTGGCAGTATGCTCCATACTCATACTAATCATCCCTGAATAAGCCATCAAATACTACCAGGTATTTTGGCAGCCTACCCCATACTCACACTAGTAATCACTCAGGAAGGCAATCAAATACTAAAGGGAATTTTCTTGTCCTCACCACCAAGGCCAGCAAATACTACCAGGTACTCAAATAGCATACGCTATACACATAGGTACTTAACTCTACTTGAGCAACACAGCTGCAGTGTGTGATGACGCGTCCTGTTCCCCCTACAGCAACTGTACAGCATCCACCTGTCTGAGCAGACCGAGGACTGCACCACCCAACTGGCCGATCATATCAAGGTAACACACACACCTGACTGTC